>BSBK01013841.1:0-88110 GCA_027943335.1 Chamaecyparis obtusa | reverse complement strand
TAACTTGTAAGACTATTGCTACTTAGGAAAGTACTATATCTATATTATTGTGAAGAAGGGAAAGAAAGGATGGTAATAATAGCACCTAAGGAAAGCTTGAGTTATCTTGATACTATAAAGTGTACTTGTCTAGGTTGTACAATGATGAGACAATGTATTATTTATCTTAGTAAGATTGAAGACTAAACTGGTAGGCTTGACCGAGCAAAAATAGAGAAATCATGTTCAAGCTGAGTAATGTTAGTGTCAACTGAGTCAGCATATGCCGAGCAAAATTCTAGTGTCAATTGAACATCAGTTAATTGCTGAGAAAGACAGTATAAGCTGAGGAAACATTTTTTTAGTAATGTGATGCAGGAGCATCCTGGGTGTAAGAGCAATCTTGCATCACCCAAAAATATTTCTGTTTTTATATTCAATAAGGGTTATTTTGTGCAGAGCTGCTATTTATGGAAAGTTACTATTTTTGGTAATTTTCGTATGTGCTCAGAATGATCTGATTTCTTTCTTAGAGGTTCATTTTGGTCATATAAGTCTGCCAGTAAAGTTTCATTGCCAGATCAAGTGTATATTGGAAGATATTGAAGATTTTCGGTATTGGCAGCAGGGTACAGAAACTTTGAACTCAGTTTTGAAGGCTTTAGAGGCCCCGGATGAGGTCGAAAATTTGGGTGACGGGCGCTTGCGCAGGTCAAGCCTGTGGAGCGCTTCGTGGCATTTCCGAAATGGGGTTATAATAGCCGAGCGGGTCAACTGGTGATGACTTATGGTCTTCGGAAGTTGGGCCACCTGAAATGGCAAAAAATAATTTTCTTCAAAATTTCTGTTCGGGTTTCAAAGGTTATCTTGAGCCGACTATGATGTAATAAAATGTAAAATAAAATAATTCTAAGTTTGGTCGGCCTTATTGGCTAAAATTCTGGAACCTTCCAAGCGGTGGATAATTGCCTATATAAGGAAGGTTGTATTATTGTCTTAGGCAGTTCAGAATAGTTCTGGGTAATAGTTCGAGGCTTTGTCCTACAGAATATTGTAAGGAATGCCCATGTGGCTTTGCATATTGTAATTCTGAAAGTTTGTAATTCCACATTTGTGAAGATAATAAGAAGCCAATTTTCTGTTCTTGCATATTATTGTTGTTGTTTCTCTATTTCTGTTATGTGTTTGTGGTATTAAGGGGAGCACCCTTCATCATAATGACCGAGCTTTCTACACGAAGACCAAGTAGTTGATCACAGTATTGCCCGAGCATCAACATTTTTATATTTGAAGAGAATTCAGATTTGGAGCCGACATTGTTGAATTCTTGGATTATGTAAAATGTGTTGACTTTATTTGTTGATTATTGAAAGCATTGAATGCACTGAAAAATGTGTTATTGTAAATCTTTAAGAGATTTGAGATGTTTCTAGAAAAGGAGCCGAAGAACATAAAACGGGTAGATTCAATGAATTTGACCTAACCCTAAGATCTACGAAGGAGATTGAGCGGCAAAAGATGATTTAACCTAATTAAGGAAGTATTAAGGGAACCTAAGCATTAGATATGAGTGTGCATGGGTGAAAAGAGGATGCTGCAAGATCAGTAGATGTTATTGACTGTATAAGCAGAAAAAAGAGAAGTGTGGTGATTGCTTGAAGAAAATTTATGAGCATATTAGAGATGGAGATGGCAAAGTTTTAAAGTCAGTAAACCAGCATTTGTGTACGGAATTGGATCTGATATTTGCAAAGTGAGTTGTATGTTTTTTAGATCAATACTACTGCTACTTTCTAACCATTGTAACAGTCAAAATCTTTTAATAGAGGTTGACCTAATAGTCATATGTTTAAATCCTTTGAACAAGGTTGCATTCTAATGGAATGTATGTAAGTCATATAACAAAGCTCACCTCTAATAGAGTGATTGAAATCCTTTAACTGGGTCACACCTAACAGTGTGTATTGTAACCTTTGACAGGGTTGGCTTTTAACCGAGCTCACTTCAGAAGAGTGAAAATAATAGTAGCATATTACAAAGTGGTTTTTCCCAGATTGGGTTTCCACTATAAATCCTAGTGTCAATGCTTGTGTGAATGTTTTGGTTTAAACATTTATGTATTTTACAAGTTAGATACAGCTGGGTAGTGGACTACAATGTTATATGTTTCTATTATAGAATCGATGATGACCAAGTTGGTTTTGGTTGTTAGATCTGATTTAAAGAAAAGTTTTTTAAGTTTGTTTTATACATTTGGACCTGAGAACAACTAATTCACCCCCCCTCTCTGTTGTTCTAAATCATATTAACAATTGGTATCAGAGCCAAGTTGCTTATTATTGGTGTTTACAGAAATCAAGTTTAAAGGGACTTGAAGAAAATGATCAGGATGTATAAAAAGGAGATACCGAAGCTGAATAAGGAAAACTTCCCTGCATGACAAACCTTGATGAAGCTACATCTGGCTGGTATTGGTGATTCTGCAAAGTACAACATTGAGAATGACTATGTCTCACCTGTCGCACCTTTGACTGTCAAAAAAATGAGAGCTAAGAAAGAACATAATTAGGCAATGCTAGAAATTGCATCTTCCCTAAGCTATCTAGAATTTGAGGACATTAAGGATTGCACAAGTGCTAAGGAGATGTGGGACACTCTTGCGAAGATCTATGGTGGTAAGTTTGATGAAATGAGAATGCAACAAGGTGAGAACATTGCACAATATTGTGGTAGAATAAAAGAAGTTGTGAATGCTATTAGAGGAGCAAGTTGGACTATTGATGATGAAACTATAATTGGAAAAGTGCTAAAACTCTACGTCCTATATATGCTATTAAGATCTCAACTATTCAGGAATCTATATGTAACTCTGAAAATGTGCTTACTTTGGAAAGTTTGGTTGGCAAGCTGACTACTTTTGAACTCTCTAACTATGACAACTTCACTGTTGGTAGTATTGGTAATGTTGAATCTACTTTTAAGTCACAATTAGTTCTGAACAAGCCAAAAAAAGAAAAAGAAAGATGCATCAGTGAAAGTGAAAGTGAAAATGAAAGTGAAAGTGACAGTGACACTTCTGATGAAGAACTTGAAGATCTAGAAGCTCTTATGGCTAGAAGATTGACAAGGGGAAAAGGAAAATATAAAGGTAAACTCCCTATTATATGTTTTACATGTAATAAAGTTGGTCATATATCTACTAGATGTCCTGATAGGAATGATAAAGATGAAGAAAGAAAAGAAAACACAAAGACAGAAGAGATGACAGAAGCTACCGAAGGCACAAAGACTACAAAGGAAAAGGTAACAAATCTTGTTACATTGTTGAAGAAGAAACTGACACTGATAGTGATGATTTTGAAATTGAGGTAGTCTATGTTGCAATGAAAGATGAATCTGATGAGGATGAGAAAACTGCATTGATCTCCTATGTGAACAAAAATGAAAAATAGATTATTGACAGTGGTTGTTCACATCACATGACTGGTGACAAGAGTAAGTTTGAGACCTTACATCATTATAGAGGTAAAAGTGTAAAATTTGGTAATGATACACCATGTCCTGTTAGAGGAAAAGGTTTGATTAAACTGACTAATAAGATCTCTTGTGAAAATGCATATTGGGTTGAAGGTCTAAATTATAATCTGCTAAGTGTTGCACAGCTCAACAGCACTAGTTACTGAGTGGAATTTCATCATAAGATAGCTAAAATATTTGATGCTACTGGTGAACTAATCAGAAGTGGAGAATAGACTAGAGCTAATTTTTTCTATCTTGACCTATCTGAAGAAGCATGTATGGTTGCACAACTTGATGACATTTGGTTATGACATAAGAGGCTATGCCATGTTAACTTTGATAATCTGGTAGAAATAAGTAAGAAGAAGAAAGTAAGAGGTCTACCTAGATTGAAGAAACCTGAGAATGTGATGTCCAAGGAATGCCAATTAGGAAAAATGACAAAGTCAAGTTTTAAGAGCAAATCTTTTACTTCTAAAAACATTTTAGATTTGGTTCATATTGACCTTTGTGGACCTATGGGTGTACAAAGTTACTGTGGTGCTAGATATTTTATCTTGTTTGTTGATGATCATACCAGGATGATGCATGTAATGTTTCTAAAAGAAAAATCTAATGCTTTTCAATTCTTTAAGTGGTATTTGGCTAAGGTTGAGAAGGAGACAGGTAGGAACCTGAAATGTCTTAGATCTGATTGAGGTGGAGAATTTACATCCAATGAATTCAATCTATTTTGCAATGAAAGAGGGATCAAAAGACAGATGTCTGCACCTAGAACACCTCCACAGAATGGTATAGCAGAGAGAAGAAACAGATCTATCTTGGATTGTGCAAGGACATTGTTGATTGAAAAGAATGTGGCATAGAAATACTGGAAAGAAGCTATAACTACAATTGTCTACACTCTTAACTGGGTACAAATCAAGAAAGGTACAAATCTGATACCCTATGAATTATGGCATGGGCATGCACCAAGTGTTAAATACTTTAGAATCTTTGGAAGCAAGTGCTACATATTAAAAGACAATAGGAATGGAAAGTTTGATGCTAAAAGTAATAAAGGCATATTCTTAGGGTATTCCACAAAAAGTAAAGCTTATAAGTGTTTGAACTCTAACTCTAACAAAATTGTAAAAATTGTGAATGTCAAAGTTGATGAGTATGTAGAAAGAAATGAAGTTGACAGCAAAAGAGAACCAGAAGATTATAGATCTTTTGTGTATATTGAAGAAGAAGAGGCAAGTAACAGACTTGCACCTGATGCCGAGTCTCGGGTAAGCAATGCCGAGCGATAGGAAGATGCTACCAAGCATCAGGAAAATAGTGCCAAAAGAGAACAAGAACATGTCAAGTGACAAGATAATGTTGTCGAGTATCAAGAAGAGGTTTCTAAGCATTTAGAAGCTAAATCTAACAATCTTGTTGAGGAACCTAATGAAATAGAGGAGAGAAGAGTTGAACCTATTTTGGCAAATTATGTAAGAAGACATCACAAGCCTGAACAAATAATTGGAGACAAACATACTGGAATTCTGACCAGAAGTAAGACAAAGGATCCAACATGTTTACTGTGTGAATTTGAACCTAAGTCAACTAGAGAGGCATTAGAAAATGAAGATTGGATACAAGCAATGAATGAAGAAATAGACCAGATAGAGAAGAATGATACTTGGACTCTGGTACCGAGACCTAAAAATAAAAATGTTATAGGAACAAAGTGGGTGTTCCGAAATAAGTTGAATGAAAAATGTGAAATAACTAGGAACAAAGGTAGGCTGGTATGCAAAGGCTACGTACAAGAAGAAGGAATAGATTATGGGGAGACATTTGCCCCTGTAGCTAGACTGGAAGGAGTAAGAACTCTGCTTGCATATGCTACTTATAAAAATTTCAAGGTATATCAAATGGATGTCAAGTTTTCATTTTTAAATGGTATACTAGAAGAATAAGTTTACATAGAACAGCCAGAAGGTTTTATTGATCCAAATAGAAGACACATGGTATGCAAACTGAACAAAGCACTATATGGATTAAAACAAGCTCCCAGAGCATGGTATGAGAGATTGCATAGCTACTTGATACAGATTGGATTTTCCAGAACAAATGACACAAGAAATCTATACATGAAAGATGAAGAAGGTAAAGGTATCCTGTTGGCAAAAAAATTTGTGGACGATATTATTTTTGGTGGACAAGATGTTGTGTAAAAGATTTTCAAATGAAATGCAAACTGAATTTGAAATGAGCATGTTTGGTGAGATCAAATTCTTTGTTGGTTTACAAGTATATCAGATGAAGAAAGGAATTTTCATTACACAATCTAAGTATGTTAATGAAATACTGAAAACTTTTGGGATGGAAGATTCTAGACCAGTGAGTACTCCTATGGTTACTGGACAAAAGTTATCTAAGAATGATGATGCTGCAGAAGTGAACCAGACTTTGTATAGATCCATGATTGGAAAATTGCAGTATGGTGTACATAGTAGACTAGATATTGCACTAGTTGTTGGGATTGTGGCAAGATTCTCTGCCAATCCTAAGGAAACACACATGATGGTTGTAAAAAGAATTATGAGATACTTGAAAGGGACTGCTGACTATGGGCTACATTACAAGAAGGATGCAAGATTTGAATTAAGAGTATATACAGATGTTGATTGGGTAGGAAATGTAGATGATAGAAAGAGTACTAGTGGTGGAGCTTTCTTTCTTGGATGGAGATTAGTCTCCTGGATGAGCAAGAAATAAAATTGAATTTCTCAATCTAGTGTTGAAGCCGAGTATGTTGCTGCTGTAGTAAACTGTTCAAATTTGGTATGGATAAAATAATTGTTGGTAGGCATGAAAGAAGAAATCATTGAACATGTTGTTATTTTCTATGACAACACAAGTGCTATCAACATTTTGAAGAATCCAGTGATGCATACTAAGACCAAGCACATAGCAATCAAGTATCACTACTTGAGAGAATTGGTACAAGATAAAGAAGTCTAAATGGAATATATGAATACAAAGGAACAATTAGCAGACATATTCACTAAAGCTTTACCTAAAGAAGCACATGAGTATTTGAGAAGTCAATTAGGGGTCATTCCCCTAACTAAGGCTACCTAATTAAGCTAGGAGCACTGCATCAAATATGCTATAGCAGAATATTTGACAGATTGATGCAGAAGATTGTCACACTTTAGGACTGGCCTAGAGTTGTGAAGAAGAGAAAAGACAAGGAATCAGTCATAAGCAAGATGACAGAGGGAGAAACACTGAGCTGCATAGATAATATCTACATCTGATGGATGTATGTTTTAGTTGTTGCTTTGGCATTTTTGTCAAAGAGGGAGATGAACTGAGATGATATAATAACACATGACACTGAAAAGAAAAGTAAGGAGATGATGAATTAAGATGAAGGATCAGGATAGAGGGAGATCTGGATATTTCTGATGGTCACAGAAGTAAAGCTAATAGATTCTGAATCAGAATGAAGCTTAAGGATATTACAAAAACAAATTTGATGGACAGATAAGTTTTTGGGATTGGTTGGTAATCCATGTGTTATTCAAGTGATATCATATGGTGTTGCCATCAATGCCAAAGAGGGAGATTGTTGGAAATTGTAATTGAAGCAATTGTTGTGTTGTCATTAATGTCAAACCTTAACTAGTAAGACTGTTGCTACTTAGGAAAGTACTATATCTATTGTATTGTTGTGAAGAAGGGAAAGAAAGGATGGTAATAATAGCACCTAAGGAAAGGTTGAGTTATCTTGATACTACAAAGTGTACTTGTCTATGTTGTACAATGATGAGACAATGTATTGTTTATCTTAGTAAAATTGAAGACTAAACTGGTAGGCTTGACTAAACAAAAATGGAGAAATCATGTTCAAGTTGAGTAATGTTAGTGTCAACCGAGTCAATATATGCCGAGCAAAATTCTAGTGTCAACTGAACATCAATTAATTGCCGAGAAAGACAGTATAAGCCGAGGAAACATTTTTTTAGTAATGACTGAGCTTTCTACATGAAGACTGAGTAGTTGATCATAGTATTGACCGAGCATCAACATTTTTATATTTGAAGAGAATTCAGATTTGGAGCCGACATTGTTGAATTCTTGGATTATGTAGAATGTGTTGATTTTATTTATTGATTGTTTAGAAGCATTGAATGCACTGAAAAACATTTTATTATAAATCTTTAAGAGATTTGAGATGTTTCTAGAAAAGGAGCCGAAGAACATAAAGCGGGTAGATTCAATGAATCTGACCTAACCCTAAGATCTACGAAAGAGATTGAGCGGCAAAAGATGATTTAACCTAATTAAAGAAGTATTAAGGGAACCTAAGCATTAGGTATGTGTGTGCATGAGTGAAAAGAGGATGTTGGAAGATCAGTAGATGTTATTGACTATATAAGCAGAAAATGAGAAGTGAGGTGATTGCTTGAAGAAAAGTTTCGAGCAAATCAGAGATGGAGATGGCAAAGTTTCAAAGTCAGTAAACCAGCATTTGTGTACAGAATTGGATCTGATATTTGCAAAGTGAGTTGTATGTTTTTTAGATCAATACTATTGCTACTTTCTAACCATTATAACAGTCAAAATCCTTTTAACATAGGTTGACCTAACAGTCATATGTTTAAATCCTTTGAACAAGGTTGCATTCTAATGGAATGTATGTAAGTCTTATAATAAGGCTCACTTCTAACAGAGTGATTGAAATCCTTTAACCGGGTCACACCTAACAGTGTGTATTGTAACCTTTGACAGGGTTGGCTTTTAACCGAGCTCACTTCAGAAGAGTGAAAATAATAGTAGCATGTTACAAAGTGGTTTTTCCCAGATTGGGTTTCCACTTTAAATCCTAGTGTCAACGCTTGTGTGAATGTTTTGGTTTAAATATTTATATATTTTACAAGTTAGATACAGCTGGGTAGTGGACTGCAATGTTATATGTTTCTATTATAGAATCGGTGATGACCGAGTTGGTTTTGGCTGTTAGATCTGATTTAAAGAAAAAAATTTGAAGTTTGTTTTATACATCTAGACCTGAGAACAACTGATTCACCCCCCTCTCTATTGTTCTAAATCATATTAACATTGTTACAAGTAGTAGTTGTCATTGCACCAAAAGATCGACCTTTTAATGCTCAATACAACCACTAGACTTATAGAAGACACAAGAGGCAGTTAAACCATGTCACGAATCTTGAGGGGAGTGCTGACCATTTTTCCAACAATCTCCCCCTCAGCGTTACCCAAGGGGATTCGAACCTGTGACCAAACTCTAATACCACTTGTTACAAGTAGTAGTTGCTATTTCACCAAAAGATTGACCTTTTAATGCTCAATACAACCACTAGACTTATAGAAGACACAAGAGACAGTTAAACCATGTCAAGAATCCTGAGGGGAGTGCTGACCATTTTTCCAACAAACATGATGTTCATGTTATTCATGATTGTTGAAGGAATATTGTGTCTATGGTGAAGGATGGTAAGAAATGTACTTTGATTCCTTTGAAGGAGGAAGGAAGTGTGTGTGTGAAAATTGTACCTGATTTGTAGACACAACACTTCAGTAAAACATTAGAGGTTAGTTGAAATTAAAATCGTGCAATGAATTGAAAGCTAAACTAACCAGGCGATTTACTACCTTCTAATAGGTGCGAGATTGATGTTCTCAGATTGTTATCGAGATCAGTGACCTAGACGACACCTAAATGAAAGATTTGAATGCAAAAGATGGATATGGAATATGAATGCAATTAATCTTTTTTTTTTAATTTTAGATGCAATGATATGATAAAAACTGATATGAATCTATGCTAATATAGAAATTGATATGCTAAAATGATCTAACAATAAAATGATAACAAAAGTGATCTCACAAAACGTGCTTGATTCACAATAAGCTTTGATCCTCCAGATACCAATGTGCCAGCATGAGCTTGCCAAATTATGAGATGATTTGAGATGAGCTAAAGCCTTAATTTATAGAAATCTAGGGCTTTGGAGGTGCATGGAAGAAAGCCATAAATCACTCAAATAACTCAGCTTGATTTTTGAGTTATCTAATAATAAAGATAATTTAATTCACAAAAATATGCAAATCATGCAAAAATAGCTTTTTAAATCAAATTAGAGTTAGATCAATTTTAAAACTCAAAAATGATGTTGAGTTCCAAAAAGTCAATAACTTCCATTGATTTTCTGATTTGGAGTTTAACTGCTCTTTGATTGTGCACATGGATAATTATGAATTAATAAATAAATAAAGTGATTTATTCTCAACTTAACTAATTTTGGAAATAAAACAATTGATTTATGGGTTAATCAATCATTTAATCAAACTTTTATTCAAAAATAATATCATCAAATATGACAATTTGCTTTAATTAATTAAATAAGAATTTAATCAATTAATGATAGGAATTTTGATTCATTGTCAAATTTAAATAATAATAATTAGGAATAAATATAATTAAATTCAATTAAATAATTAAGTGGCAAAATTAAACTTAATTAATTAAATATTGAGAATATTCAATTAATTAAACTTTAGGATAAATAGGATTTATCGCCAAATAATCATTAAATCAAAGATAATTATGATGATTAGGAATATTACTGGAAATATTCCCCGATGCAGAATTTAGGATAATCAATTAGGATTCGATGATGTTTAGATGCGCCTTTGGTTAGGACTTTGATGTTGATTTCGTTCGATGTGTCGATATAGAGGTTAATGAACCTATAGCCCATTTTTGGGGTATTACATTTTGCCCCTCTTTGAATTACTGTGCGAAGCGCAGTGGTTGAAAGATAGTCTGTGTATGATAAAGATATGAAACTGATTCAAAAGATATGAGGATTGAAAGATTTGAAGATATTAGGTCCTGAATGATCAAAGATAATGTTCACTATAGCAGCGATGAACCGATGATTGCGAAAGAGTGTCAAAATGCCTGATTCCGAACCTTAGGATTGCAAAGAAGTGAGTGACCGATTCTAAACTCGATTGTCTTAGCAGAACCACGACGTAGGTATCACATCTAACCCCTTCAGTTACCGAAGAACCAAGGAAATAACACTGATGAACCGATGGTTGCAAAAAGCCGATATAGATTACAAGATTAGGAGGATACCAGATTGATATGGATCGACGAATCTGATATGCCCCAAGTGATGATAGATTTGCCCCAAGCGATGAGGACTTTTGATGAATCAGCAACTAGACATGGTTGTTGTCTTGATTACTGAGGAAAGATTGATCATAGTTTTAGATTTACAGACTTTGAATGATGTGTAATACCATGCCCCCTTCGGGATTAAAATTGAAATTTGACAAAAAAAGTCAGTGTTATAGTTTAGAAGCATGTTAATTGATTTGAGAAGTGGTTATACACATTTGAGAACGCATTCTGCATCATTTAGAGGTCCTGGATACCAAGTTTGACCAAGTTGAACTATGAGTTGACCATAGTTGACCAAGTTGAAATGTCGATAGTTTGATGTAAAATAATCAATTAAGTTGAATTATAGATTTCTGTGATGATCGAAGGTCGAAGATGCAAGTAGTTAATAATATGAATGATGTCAGATTTTGATTTTGATCCCAAAAAAGGATTCTACTTGCTATTTCGTTGGAGGAACCTTCGTGTGGGATTTAGCTCTTGTTAGATTGGAAGAGGTGATTGAAGAATTTTTTAAGTGTTCAAGCAATTTGTGAGATCATGCAAAGTGCAAAAATGCAAAGGAACATGCAGGATGATAATGCAACCCTAGGACCTAGGACCTACTCACTGATCATGTGTCGATTTGTTATCATCATTGAACTTTTAGGTAACCAGATAAATCAATACAATGTCCACTAGCCATGAAACCATAGACATATGAATATTGATTTGTAATGCTCAAGAACCAATACAACACCCACTGGTCAAACAACCATGGACATATGAATATTGGTTTTATTTTTGGAATGTCAGATTAGATACAAGCACCAAGGCACAAGCGCCAAGATGACTTGAGTATCATGTCCATTTTGATATAGCAATTTGCATTTAACATACACATCAAACAGTCAAGAGATTATTCTAAATCCAATATGAATTACCCGTAGTGACCCTTTATCATTCACATCCTTAAGTAAGATCATGTTTCACAATAGGAGAAATAACTTACTCGAAAAGACAATAGTTAGATCAAACTTCCTTGAATTTTTTGGGTATCAATGGTCGAGGTACGCATGGCCATCCAATTCAAGATAGAGGCTCTTACAATCGGACACCATTTCAATCCAGAATTTCCAAAGACATTAGATTTTCACATACAAGCAGAAGACAAAGAAAAGATTATGCCCCTAGTCATCACTCTCTAAATCCTATAAAGGACATCATCGAAGAGCTCGAAGGGACACAATATGCAAAAATCTCAATACGAATCAGTAAGCATACAAGGAGATAACAGCATGAAAAGCACAGATTGTTTCCAGTTTGTGTTTGATTGTTGTTGTAGATGCAAAATCTTTTCTGGAGATGAGATAGACTTGACTGACTCAAATGAAGCTTCAAAGGACTCTGACTAGATATGATACGTCTAAGATATACTGGAGGCCATAGGATATAACATTGATTACCCCCAAGTGTTAAGCATTGATAGGATACAGACGCTTGAGCTGAGTGGTGTACAGACCGAGTTATTGAAAACTGGAAATGCAGAAACAAACCGGGAGATATGTACAAACTAAAGCAAAACTGAAAGCTGGAAAAGACCAAGATTGCGCTAATAGATGGAGTATTTTGAAACAAGTGGCGCTCGTTTGTCAGGTTTTCACCATCTTGGCAGAGATTCTATTTTTTCTACCAAGGCGTCTATTTCCAGGTTTTCACCAAGGCACTTTTTTTTTCTTTTTCTCATTTTTTTGCATTTCTCATTTTTTTGCATTTTTTATTTTTCAATTTTTTTGTACTTTTGATATTTTTCAATTTTTTTGTACTTTTGATATTTTTTTATTTTTTTGTGAATCATCAAGGCACCTATTGCTAGGTTTTCACCAAGATGTTCATTTTTTCAGGACTTTTTCTAATTTTTAAAAAAAAATTCAAGATATTTTACCATAGACTGAATGCCTTAGGCGTAGAATTTTTTCAGATGAAGAACGTTGATTGGTTCTCAGAGCTATTCTCCTTCAGATATTGAGAGTTGATAGGTGCCAAAGCCAAAAGTAGCAGTGATGACAAAGGGACCCAACCAGTTGGGTTCAAACTTCCCCTTGCATTCTCGATGTGATTGATTTTTAGGATTTTCTCTCAAGACTAGATCGCCAACCTGAAATTCTCTGTGTCTAACTTTCTTGTTGTAGACTCTAGACATTCTCTTCTGATATACTTTGAGATGATCATACGCTGCTTGTCTGCACTCATCTAGTAGTTCAAGTTCTTGCAACCTAGACACTCTGTAGTCATCATCAGTTACTAGACCATGCATTCTGATTCTTAGTGATGGGATTTCAACCTCAATAGGTAATACCGCCTCAGACCCATAGACTAAAGCAAAAGGTGTAGCCCTAGTAGGCATTCTGATACTTGTTCTGATACTGGTTCTAATACTTGTTCTGATACTGGTTCTGATACTTGTTTTGATACTTGGTATACTTGATAGCATCTTTTTCCATTGCAAACTCCCAAGCAAGATCATATCATGAAGTCCCAATGTCTAGCAAAGTGGAGAACAAGAGGGATTGGCAAGCTGGTGGAAGAGATGGAAGACAAGAGAATGAAGGAGAATGAAGGGAAGAAATTCTCAAGGGCAAACTCATCAAGAATACTCAAGATAGGGAAAAATTGTCATGTAAAGCACATTTGGACAAGCAATGAAAGGCCAGCATAGGATAAGTCACAAAAGTGTGATGCCAAAGAAGGAAAGGATGTAGTCCAAAGGAGTAGACATGTCAAGAGGCTTCATAGCACCGTGTTTTACTCTTTCTTTCTTTTTTTATTAGATCAAGACCAAAGGGGAAATGATAGCGAAAAACTAGAATGAATGGAAGAAAATAAATATGAAGGTTAAGCAGGAAGGGAATGAAAGCAAGATCATCGTAAGATAGCTCACAAGATAGCCAAATGTTCGTGTATAGATCAACATTGTCAAGATCAAAGAGAGAAGATGAAATGGATGAAACATGTAGAAAAACTACATGATGTCTGATTGCCAGGTTTTCATCATGGTACTTATCCAAGGTGCCACAAGGGAGTGGTTTTCACCATAGGATGAATTTATTTCTCTTTACTTTTGCTACCAAGGCACCTGTTTCCAGGTTTTCACCAAGGCACATTTTCAATTTTTTCTTCTTTTTTTTTTTTTTTTTGGAAGAAGGCAAGCTTTTTAGATAATGCTCCTTGAAAGATAAACCATGATATGCTAAGGATTCAAAATTATACGCTCAAAGATACTGATAGGGAAAGGAAGATGGAAGAGGAAAATGAAGGACAAGGTTTTATGTAAAGCGAGTGAGGTTGGAAGATAGGAGGAATAGGCAAATGAGGAAAAAGGATATAAGGCAGAAGGATAATGAATGGAAGAATTGTGAAAGGGTAGATGGAAAGGAAGGCAAGATCAACATCAACACACACCTTGAAGGGTGGGGAGAGGATGGAGGAAATGTGAATGAAGGAATACGTGAAGGAATATGACGAATGGATAGCAGAGGTTGTGGTTTAGGCGCATGGAATGGAAGAATGTTTTTGGAAGGAGATGAAGTGGAAGCCTTTGGAAGCTTGAATGTCAATTTCACATGTTGTTCAACACCAGACTCTTTCAAGAGAGACTTTGGAATCCATATAGCCATAGGCTTTTTATTTCCTTTTGATGATCTAGAGAGAATATCTTCAATGATGGATTTTGGAACCCATACTTGTCTTGTAATTTTTTTCTTAGATATCTCTTTTGACTTTATGCCTCCATGTCAATTAGAGGAGACATGGTGATCTTTTTTTGATGGATTCTTGTATTGCTTCTTTCTCTTGTATTGAACATTCAAGTTACTTCAAAAAGACTTGGGACTTGTGGAAGAAGAAGGAGGATATGACTGGTTTAGATGGGTGGGTGGATGAAAAAGATTCAAGGGTATGCATCTATGTTGATCTTGAGGAAAGATAGGAGATGGAGGTATGTAAGGACCCAAGATGGATGGCGAATTAGGAAAGTTAGGAGGGGAAAGCGAAGGGACATAAGGACCCAAGATGGAAGGAAGATGTGAAGCCCTTTGTAGTGGTGGAAGATGTCCAAGGATGGATGTGGAAAATGCAAAAGGATAATCAATAAGTTCATCATTATCTATGTGACAACCAAGGACATCAGCATCTTTAGAGTGAGCATTAAGATTTTCAATAGGATCGTGAACATCTTGAATAGGAGCACCTTCTTTGATAGGATTGTTCAAAGCTTGCAAAGACTTAGGATGAGTAGAAAGTGGAAACAAACATGGAGTGGTAGAATAAGAAGATGGAAGACTTTGATCTTGACAAGGATCTTTGGATAGCATAAGTGCATAATTTTTCTCTTGATTTTCAATAGGCTTAACATTGGAAGTAACAACACCACTTTTACCAACCTTAATGGAAGCATTATCTTTGGGAAGCACAAGTGTAGTAAGGTCATTTTGATTGTCAGTAAGCTCAATGGTGTAAGTGGTAACTTGATCTTGCTTAGGAGAAGACTTAAGACATGATGGAATGCATGAAAAAGGGTGTGCAAGATCAAAAGAACCATGGAACGGATAAGAGACATCATGAAAAGGATTGGATGACATGGAGGTTTCTTGATCTTGATCTTTCTTTATGTTATTTTCTTTACCATTTTTAGAGTCCTCTTGACATGGAGCCACTTTTAAGGATAAGGAAGTGTGTTGGGATTGTATGGAAGACTTTGGAAAAAATGGTGAAGGACTAGCTGAAGTAGGCATTATAGTGCATAAAGGCTTAGACTCTTTGGGTTTAGCATTATTGAAAGTATTTGCAGCCAAGTGAAGGTTAGCTTGAGTGTCTTTAAGAGGTAGCCCTGGAGGATAACTATAGGGAACCATATGAAAAGTATTAGGGCTTGTGTTGGATGAAGGTTCTGTGAAAGATTTGAAAGACTCGGAAGCTTTAGGAAATGTATGGGTATTGGAGGAAGTAGGGGATGGAAGGGAACCATCACAAGAAAAAGGTCCAACATTAACATGATCTTGCTTGAGAAGATAATCTTTATTTTCAGCACGAGAGTCCTTAGGAGAAAGATCCTTATAGTATTGACGTTTCAAATCAGCATGGTACATTTTATATTCCTCAATAGAAGTAGATGTATCATCTAGATATTGTCCACAAAAGCCATCAAAATCTCTTTCAAAATCAGAATCATATGGATCACCATCATGATCTATCCAATGTGACGGCCCATTTGTAGTTAGGAACACACGACGAGGAGGACTCTTAGGAACAGAGGTGTCATAGGTATCATTACATTGTCTGTCGTCATAGTCATCATAGTCTCCAAAGCTAGATGTGTCACTCTCCGTGGAAGAGGTATCATAAGGGTTATCACATTGCTCAAATTCTTTCCGGGGGCATGGTGACATGTACAAGTCTTTATCAAATAGAAAAGGGCATAGAGCTTCCATGGAGAACTCTTTAGGTTCCTTTTCTTTCTCAAGTTTGTTAATTTTGACTTGCATAGTGTGCATCTATTTCATCATGGCCCTCATCAGAGTTTCTTCCTCATGTGTACTAATTTTTTGAGACATGTGTACTAATTCTCAATAGCTACTGCTATGTTCTTGACACAGTGATTTGTATGACAGATTCTGGAAATAGGTTGTAAAAGCTAAGTATCTGGCAATTCTGATAATTTTCTGACAACTTTTCAAAATTTTCCCAAATGACACTCTGCAGACTCATACGACAGATGGGCATGCTATGAAATGACAGTTGAAAAACTCATACGATAGTTGAAAAACTCGCACAAGAGTGGGTATGATATGAAACGACAGTTGAAAAGCTCATACGATAGTTGCTAGCAGGATTTGACTTTTTGAATTGGACTGGCATAAAGAGTCGTACGACATTGGGTAGTTCACCATACGATAGTTGGGTAGTACTAAAATGACATTTGACAAAAACTCGTATGACTTTCTGACCTCCTGAGATGACTTTTGACTCCAGAAAAGAATTTCACTTCAAATTTTGCAAATTTAGGGTTTTCAGTTTCAGCTTGTTTGCAAATTGTACTGTCCAGATTTGAGGATTGTAACAGATTTGTTCATTTTCAATAACCAGATAGATAAACAAGCACGCAAAATAGCAAGCTAGTGATTTCAAGCATGTCTGAAAACAATGAACAAGGGCAAAAGCAACCTTGCACATGAACAATCAAGTGATTTATTCATTCTAATCCTCAGAAGTGCTAATTGTGTATGTTCCAAAATGTTTTGCAATAACGCACATATACCCTAGAAAATGAAAATTTGGCCTCACTAAGGTTTTTAGTAATGGTTGACTCTGCAACTTTTATGATCCAAAGGGGTGAACTCCAATCCCGGTGCACTAGGGTTTTGACACAGTCCAAGAACTTAATCTTTAGGAGCTGCTAGGGAGATCTGACAACCCAATAATCAACCACACCTGTTATCTGATAATAAAGATAATTTAATTCACAAAAACATGCAAATCATGCAAAAATAGCTTTTTAACTCAAATTAGAGTTTAGATCAATTTTAAAACTCAAAAATGATGTTGAGTTCCAAAAAGTCAATAACTTGCATTAATTTTTTGATTTAGAGTTTAATTGCTCTTTGATTGTGCACATGGATAATTATGAATTAATAAATAAATAAAGTGATTTATTCTCAACTTAACTGATTTTGGAAATAAAATAATTGATTTATGGGTTAATCAATCATTTAATCAAACTTTTATTCAAAAATAATATCATCAAATATGACAACTTGCTTTAATTAATTAAATAAGAATTTAATCAATTAATGATAGGAATTTTGATTTATTGTCAAATTTAAATAATAATAATTAGGAATAAATATAATTAAATTCAATTAAATAATTAAGTGGCAGAATTAAACTTAATTAATTAAATATTGAGAATATTCAATTAATTAAATTTTAGGATAAATAGGATTTATCGCCAAATAATCATTAAATCAAAGATAATTATGATGATTAGGAATATTACTAGGAATATTCCCCGATGCAGAATTTAGGATAATCAATTAGGATTCAATGATGTTTAGATGTGCCTTTGGTTAGGACTTTGATGTCGATTTCGTTTGATGTGTCGATATAGAGGTTAATGAACCTATAGCCCATTTTTGTGGTATTACAGGAAGTAACGCTAAGAACTTGAGTTTAATGAAAATGTGCACCTTAGGATATTAGAGTACTTCGAATTAGGAGGTGGTGTATTTGCAGCAAATAGTTGAGAAGATTTCTGAGGTGTTACAATTATTCTTGAATCTAATGAATGAATTTGAACTGGTAGATTTGAAGGCTAATGACCATCAGATGATGTTACAAAAGAGTGTTGGAGGAGTGGTATCAGATGTATAGCATAATCTTATGGTTGGATCAATGGATGAAGCTGAAAAGCTAATAAATTATGTCAAGAGTAGAATCAAATAGAAAAGAAGGAAGAAGGCATTTATTGTTGACTATAAGAGTGAAAAAGACTAAAGAAATCAGAAAGAATTGAAAAATCAGAGCAGTGGTTGTGGAAGCAGTAGCAAAAATAGGGTGGCGCCAAATCCTGAGAGCGATGCTACTGAATTGGGTTTGAACACTTGCATCAACAACAGTATGAGTAGTTATGTGTGAAGTCAAAGCAGTTATTTTCCTTCTAATGGAGAGGATATGTGGATTAAGAATGAACATGGAATTTATGTCTTGAATCCTATCAGATGTTCATAAGTCATTATAGAACATCTTATATTCACCCATGCTGTCTGATGCAAGAGCATCCTTGGTTTGTTGGCAATCTTGCATCGCCCAAAAATATTTCCTTTTAGTTTATCTGTTTACTATTCTAGTTGGGTAGTTTCTGGTGTTTAGGCTTGTGATCATTCCAATTGGTTCATTTTCTTATGCGATCCGCAGGTTTTTTTCTAGACATCCTGGAGATCCTATGTCTAGCTTCACAGTTTATTTTGATGTTTTCAGATGAAGTTATTTAATGATTGGTCTGGTCCTATTCAGTTTTTCTATTCTAACAGCTAGGGTGGCGAGATTCATCTTACGATGGAGTTTCACATTATGTGAAGCTTCGTGGAACCTTTTTCTATGCTATTATATGTGTTCTCGACCTCCTTATATTTTTGCACAACATGATGTATCTAATTGGAGGTGTTCTTATGAATTTGGGTCCTAACCTAAATGTTTGTAAACTATTCTTTATCTTGGGGATTGTGATTAGATAAGCCAACTTGTGGTTGGAGATCTTGTATTTAAGTAGTTCTTGTAGTTCTTGTTTGATAGAGGAGAAATGGGTTTAGCGGAGAGGAGGTAGATAGAAGATCTGAGAGTTAGGATCTAAAAGCTTGTAATAGTTGGAGTCTAAGGTTTGGTCTGTAGATAATTATGATGGATAATTAGTTGTGCCTAGCTTGAGAGCTTGGTATTGAGGATAGAAAGAATATATAAGTGTATTGAAGTTGTATATTGACAATGGTTATGTAATAACTACATTTTTAGGCCAACTTAAGGATAATATATGTGATATTTTTGCCTTGAATGATTGTTTTCTATATCTTGTTTGTGTATCTCCATTATCGCATTTATAGTTGTAAGGATTGGACATCTCCTTTAGAGATTCTCTATCCTTGACTGCATCAAAGATGGATTTGGTTCCACTTTTCTCTTGGGATTAGTGTGGTTATTTCTCCAAGAAGACTTATCATGCTTCTTTCTTAAAACCCTAATCTATTTTTATAATATTAAATATATTATATGAATGTTTGTATTCTTGTCTAATCCAAACAATTGATTGTATGTATGTATATACATATACATACACATATATATACATATACATATATACATACATGTGTGTGTGTGTGTGCGTTTGTTTCTTAGGTTATGATTGTGAGATTCAAATGCAAGATCACATTGTTTAAGGAAATATTTTACTTGGTAAATATGTAAACCTAACCCTAATTTTTTGTAATTATAATTATTGGTCAAATATTGGAAGGGGACATTACATAATTCATATAGTCAAAATTTTAAATAATAAAAAGAGAACCAAAACTCGATGATAATGAAAAAGAGGAAATTTATTAGAAATAATAACCCTAACAATATTTTAACACAAAATATATATGATCACCATAAATCTCATTCAATCAAACAATGGTCATAGACTCTAAGGTCTAACAATTAAGCTCCAACAAAGAAATGGCTAAGAAAAATGAACGTTAAGAAGATCCCCTCTATTAAAGAAATGGTAATAGTTCAAAAGGTTGATGCTTGACATCAATCTATCTACCAAGATATCATTAGAGATCTATCGATCAAATAGATCTAATGGAATTCTACTCCAAAACTTAACAATAGAAAATGAGACATCCAAAAGAGAGTGGACTCCTAGTTAGGAATCACTTGACCAAAGGCCCAAGAGATTGATAAATCCTTGACTCATTAGGGAATTTCCAATCAAAATAGATCTAACCAAGTGCCACCCCAAAATTTAAAAATATAAAATATGGCATCCAAAACAAAGTTGACTCATAGCTAGGTGAGAATTGACCAAAGGCCCTAGAGCTTGATAAATCCTTGACCAAATAAACAAAAAAAATAACCACCAATCTAGTTAAATCTAACAATGAGTGTTATCTCTACAATTTTAAAAGATGAGAAAAAATATTAGTTCAAGAAATAAGGTAAACAAAAAATCCTCTAGTAACTAGTAAAGATTATTTGAAGAGTTGGGACCTTACACCATTTTAACATAAGGACAATCTCTGAATGTTTTTTATTAATATGGATCCCATGGTAATTAGAAACCTAAATTAAGTAATTAAAATTAATAAAGAGAGTATTCCTAAATATGGTGAGTCCCTCTTGACCACACGTCAATCAATCATGAACCCTTTGATCATCCCAACAACAACAATTCATGAAAACCCAGATGGAAAACAAGCATATAATAGTATTCATAGGTGAAAAGTATCACCATTCATAGAGTCATCAACCTTGGGACATCGATTCATGGATATTCAAATAAATATCTTCCATAAAAACAACTCATGCTTCTTCCAAAAATGATAAAAAAGGAATCTCTAGCTTCTCTACTCAATTTCATGTAGTGGTCATCTTATATTAGTAGATGAAAGAATAATTATTACAAGAAATAGGCCATTATTTTTATTAAAGAGAGTAGAGTTTTGAAAGGGCCCAAACCTTTGTACAAAGAGAAGGATAGAGAATGAAGCATATAAATACACCAAAGAGAAACCAAGAGAAGCTACACTGAGACTACATACAATAAAGAAAACAAAACCTTACAAATTACCAACCCAAAGTCAAGGTAGTTTTTAAAAAAATGTTCTAGATACTTTTGATTTTCCTTGGTACATAGATCCACATCCCCTAAATTATTTATCCTTTTAACAAGGAAAATTTGGTAAACCACCTAAAAATCCCTCTTGCAACATTGCAAAATTAGGAGAAGTGTCACAGTCAATTATCCTCCTCATGCGCCTCATTGATGGAAGTAACTAACTCCTCAATAGAAGTACGCAATTATTTCTTTTTCCTCCCTATGAAATGGTATTTCTTATTTATCAAGAAAGGAGAAATAACATCGCCTACTTTACCAAAATAATTACAAATAATATGAGAGTCTTAAAATTCAATTTGATGCACCCAAACAAAATATTTGGAAGATAATGATGAACTACAACTGATTGAATACCTGAATGAATTGAAGATTGGTGATTAGAGATCACCGAGTACTGAAATGATATGTAAGATAATTAAATCAGTCATTATGCTGTCATTGATGTCAGCTAGTTTGATAGTACTTATCATGTTAGTTACAAATATCTAAACATCTACAAAGAGGAGAGAAGAGATGAAGAACTGAGATATCTACATAGAGGAAGATGGATATAACAGATGAGGATAAGGAATACTTAAGGTAACTTATTGATGAGTCTATGACTTCATATTGTTGACTTGATTATGTTGCATTAATCTATTATGAAGGAGGAAGCAAAATGTACAAGGCAATGTGGTCGGTAAATGAAGCACTTCAGTATACCCTAAGCCAGTGTAGTGTATACTAAGCAACAGTATTAATCGAGCTTGTGTTCGCCGATGCATTTCATTGTTAACCGGCTATGGATGAAAGTATTAAATGCTTAAGTTTAGCCAACAGAAATTGATGAGATGGAAATTGTTATGATTTCAAGATTGAGGATAAAATTTGTTATAAGATCCACAGCTGACAAAATTTGGAGAAGATCTAAAGGATGGAATTGAAATGTGTTACCGACACAACCGCCAAGGAAGGTTTAAGAGGCAAAATTTATGAAGGAGATTAAGCAGCAAAATCTAATCGTTGATATGAAAATGGTTTATCTGTCTATATAAAAGATATGAGTTTCTTTATTGTAACATATCAAAAGAAAGAAGACTATAGATATTTCGCGTGAATACAGTTTCATGCATACTTGATCAAACTGGTTGAAGGAAAACCAAACTACAGAACAGTACCGAGCGTCAGAGAGCTATTACTGAGTGAAAGTCAATTAAGGAAGTGAATTGATATATTGATCAGAGGATTTGTATGGGCTTAGAATGGATCTGAACATCTGAAAGATAAGTTGTATTGTAATCAGATCAACTACTATTTCAATTTAACCATTGATACAGAAAAATCTCTTAACCGAGTGGACTTAACCATCTTATGTTATGCCCCTATGTCATTCAATGAATGTACATTGTTATCCTATCAACTCCATAGTGAATGATGGTTGAACAATAACTGTTACTCTTGAATCCTCTAACAAGGTCACACCTAACAATGTGTTTGTAACCTTTAACAGGGTTGGCTCTTCACCGATCTCACTTCAGAAGAGTAAAAATTATTTTGGGTTACCAATCCCAGGTGGTTTTTCCCTTAACAGGGTTTCCACGTTAAATCATTATGTTATGTGTTTCTATGATGATTTCTTTATTTTCATACTTTACATACTACATATTTGATTTGATCAGTAATTACTGTGAGTTAATTAACTGGTAATCGGTAAAGGCATAGACAGTTTAAGAGTTTTTGTTACCGAGCTGTAGAATTTGTTGACATTATTTTTAAAGTTACATCTTAAGAATTGGGATTGTAGGATAACTGATCTAACTGATTCAGCGCCCCTCTCAATTATTCTAACAATTGGTATCAGAGCATTGGTTGCTTGGAGCAGAGTTTTAAGGACTTCAGCAGAAAGATCACAAGATGTATAAGAGGGAGGTGTCGAAGTTGAACAAGGACAACTTTACTATATGGAAAAGTTGAATGAAACTTCATATATCCAGAATTGGAGATTCTACCTTACATCTACTTGAAAATGGCTACTTACAACCGGCGACTGTACCATTGACTCTTGATCAACTGAAAGATCGACATGAACACAACATTACTATGATAGAGATTGATGCTGCTCTATCTGATGCTGAATTCGAGGATGTCAAAGATTTCACTACTACAAAAGAGATGTGGGATAAACTTGCTCGAGTCTATGGTGGTGATGTTAATGTCAAGAGATCCAGAGCTGAAAGCCTAAGAGGCAGGTTTGACAATATGAAAATGAAGGAAGGATAAAACATAGTACAGTTTACAAACCGAATAAAGGAGGTAGTCAATGCTATCAGAGGATCTAGTGGTGTCATTGATGAAGATACAGTGGTAAGCAAAATTCTAAGAACCTTGTTGTCTGCTTATGCAATCAGAATATCCTCTATACATGAAATGAGGTCTGCACCTGGCAATAATCTTACTCTTGATAGTCTGATTGGTAAGCTAACAACTTTTGAGTTGAACAATTTTGATAATAGTGTTGTACCATCTATTAAGTCTTCTTTCATATCTTCTCTGAAGATTGGTAAGTCTAGCAATAGACATAATATAAAGAATGATAGTGATAGCAATACTAATGATGAGCTTGATGAACTTGAAGCTCTTATGGCCTAGAGATTACCTCAAGGTAAAGGTAGATATAAGGGTAAATTACCTTTAGCATGTTTTAACTATAAAGAAGTTGGCCATATTGATGCTAGATGCCCGAATAGGAAAGATGAAGATAGAAACAAAAATTGATCTGGTGAAGGAAGCTATGGAAGGAGAAACAACAAAAGTTACCGACACTACAATAGAGACAACCAAGATCACAGAGATAAGGGCAAAAAGGTATGTTACATTGTTGAAGATAATGATATTGATATCGACACAGATGATGATGTTGAAGTAGTATTTGTTGCGATGAAGGATGATTCTGAGGAAGAAGAAAGGTATGTAGAGATAGCACTCATTTCTAAAGTTAGTAAAAATGATACTTGGATCATTGATAATGGATGTACACATCACATGACTGGTGATAAAGAAAATTTTGATCACCTTGAGCATTATAATGGAGGATCAGTAAGAATGGGTAATGATACACCATGTATGGTTAGAGGAAAAGGATCTTTATTGATAAATGATAAAATCAAATGTGATAATACTTATTGGGTAAATGGATTGAATTACAATTTGCTAAGTGTGGCATAGCTTAACAATTTAGGTCACTGAGTAGCTTTTGAAAGCAAGAAGGTAAAGATATTTGATGAAAGTGGAAAGCTTATCGAAACAGGAGGACAATCTAAAGGTAACTTATTTTATCTTGACAATACTGATACTTCTTGTTTACTGATGAAAAATGAGGATGCATGGTTATGGCATAAAAGGTTATGTCATGTAAATTTTGATAACATAATTAAGAGCAATAGAAAGAAAAAGATTAGAGGTCTACCTAGCCTAACAAACCCTAATCATGTTATGTGTCATGATTGTCAAAAGGGGAAAATGACAAAATCTAGTTTTAAGAGTAAAGACTATTCAACAAAAAGAATCTTGGAGTTAGTTCACATTGACCTGTATGGTCCCGTGAGAAATCAAAGCTACTATGGAGATAGATATTTTATTCTGTTTGTTGATGATTACACTAGATTGATGACTGTAATATTTTTAAAAAAGAAATTTGAGGCATTTAAAATGTTTAAATGGTACAAAGAAAAAGTAGAAAAAGAAACCGGGAAAGAACCGAAATGCTTGAGATCTGATAGAGGTGGTGAGTTTATTTTTGATGAATTCACTAACTATTGTAATGAGCATGGCATAAAAAGATAGGTTTCTGCTCCTAGAACACTGCAGCAGAATGGGATTGCTAAAAGGAGAAACAGATCAATTGTTGATTGTGCAAGGACACTAATGTATGTAGTACACAGTAGACCAGATATTGCACATGCAGTGGGGATTGTTGCTAGATTTTCTACCAATCCAAAGGATTCACACATGGTTGCAGTGAAAAGAATCTTGAGATACCTGAAGAAAATAGAGGAATATGGATTATGGTATCCTAAGGAAGGAAAATTCAAACTAAGAGTCTACACCGATGCGGATTGGGTTGGAAATATAGACGACAGAAAGAGCACAACTAGAGGAGTATTTTTATTTGGTGAAAGACTTGTTACTTGGACAAGTAAGAAACAACCTTGTATTTCTCAGTCTACTGTCGAAGCAGAGTATGTTGTTGCTGCTACAAATTGTTCAAACATTGCGTATATCAGACAAGTGTTGGAAGGGATGAATGAGGTAATCACTGAGTTGGTGATTATATATTGTGGCAATACTAGTGCAATAAATATTTCTAAGAATCATGTAATGCACTCAAAGACAAAGCATATTTCTATTAAGTGTCACTACTTAAGAGAACAAGTACAGGAGAAGCAAGTCAAACTAGAATATGTTACATCAAAGGAGCAACTTGCCGATATTTTTACCAAGCCTCTACTAAAGCAAACTTTTGAATACTTGAGGACTAGACTTGGGGGTCGCCCCCTATCTATCGGTCACTAATGTGATTTGGAGGTTGCATCAGCCTAATCTTATCAGAAGATCATTCATGTTGATGCAACATAGCTCACACCTTGGATTATGTCTAAGGTTGTGAAAGATTTGAGGAACTAGAACAAAGAATTGTCATATCAGTATACCGAGATACATTATCTGCATCGAACAACAGAGAGTCACTTGGCTATTGCAGAGTTGTATGTTTTATGTTTTTTCTTTGGCATTGTTGTCAAAGGGAGAGATAAATAATATGATAAACAGAGAGATCATATCTATCTAAGGGAGAGATAATCTGAGAAAGTCGGGGAGAGTTTTAAAGATTTGTTGCTGAGAATAGAAGGAATCTGAGAGCTGAAAATATCAAATCCGCAGAGGAAAGTCTGCACTTGTAATGCTATCATGTAACGTAGTAATTAAACATATTAAAATATCAAGCTAGGGAGAGCTTACCGAGATACAACATTTACTTACATAGTTGTAGAATACATGTTTGGTATGTGTATGGCATATTTCATATTGCTTGTGTTTCCATCAATGTCAAAGGGAGAGATTGATGAACTACAGCTGATTGAATACCTGAATGACTTGAAGATCAGTGATTAGAGATCATAGAGTACTGAAATGATATGTAAGATAATTAAATCAGTCATTATGTTGTCATTAATGTCAACTAGTTTGATAGTACTTATCATGTTAGTTACAAATATCTAAACATCTATAAAGAGGAGAGAAGAGATGAAGAACTGAGATATCTACATAGAGGAAGATGGATATAACAAATGAGGATAAGGATTACTTTGGGTAACTTTTTGATGAGTCTATGACTTCATATTTTTTACTTGATTATGTTGCATTAATCTATTATGGAGGAGGAAGAAAAATGTACAAGGCAATGTGGTCGGTAAATGAAGCACTCCAATATACACCAAGCCAGTGTAGTGTATACCAAGCGACAGTATTAACTGAGCTTGTGTTTACCGACGCATTTCTTTGTTAACTGACTATAGATGAAAGTATTAAATGCTTAAGTTTAGCTGACAGAAATTGATGAGCTAGAAATTGTTATGATTTCGAGATTGAGGATAAAGTTGTTATAAGATCCACAGCTGACAAAATTTGGAGAAGATCTAAAGGATGGAATTGAAACGTGTTACTGACACAACCGCCGAGGAAGGTTTAAGAGGCAAAATCTATGAAGGAGATTAAGCGGCAAAATCTGATGGTTGATATGAAAATAATTTATTTGTCTATATAAGAGATATGAGTTTTTTATTGAAACATGTCGAAAGAAAGAAGACTACAGAGATTTCATGTGAATACAGTTTCATGCATGCCTGATCAGACTGGTTGAAGGAGAACTGAACTGCAAAACAATACCGAGCGTCAAAGAGATATTGCCGAGTGAAAGCAAGGAAGTGAATTGATATATTGATTACAGGATTTGTATGGGCTTAGAATAGATCTAAACATCTACAAGATAAGTTGTATTGTAATCAGATCAACTATTGTTTCAGTTTAACCATTGATACAGAAAAATCTCTTAACTGAGTGGACTTAACCGTCTTATGTTATGCCCCTATGTCATTCAATGAATGTACATTATTATCCTATCAACCCCATAGTGAATGTTGGTTGAATGATAACTATTAGTCTTAAATCCTCTAACAAGATCACACCTAAAAGTGTGTTTGTAACCTTTAATAGGGTTGGCTCTTCACCGAGCTCACTTCAGAAGAGTAAAAATTATTTTGGGTTACCGGTCCTAGGTGGTTTTTCCCTTAATAGGGTTTCCACGTTAAATCATTGTGTTATGTGTTTCTGTGATGATTTCTTTAATTTCATACTTTACATACTACATATTTGATTTTATCGGTAATTACTGTGAGTTAATTAACTGGTAATCGGTAAAGGCACAGACAATTTAAGAGTTTTTGTTACCGAGCTGCAGAATTTATTAAAATTGTTTTTAAAGTTACATCTTAAGAATTGGGACTGTAGGATAACTGATCTAACTGATTCAACCCCCCCCCCCCCCCCCCCCTCTCAATTATTCTAACAGATAAAGTAATTTAAGTAGGCCGCACCTTATGCTTCTCCATAATTTCTTGAGTTTGGTGATAGATTCAATAGCACAATATTGCCCAAAGAATTGGCAATAATCATTTAAACCATTTCATTCAAATAATCCAATGGAAACCCCCAAAAAGTAAACCCAAATAGTGAACTTAAAGATTATATCATTCTTTGGGTTTGTTATTGAACAAATTTGTCCTCTCAAAAATACCTTCACAAATGACTCTTAAACACCCGAAATTAGAAGACAAACCAGAACTAACAGTTGAGCCACTTACAATGAGATGTGCAAGTGCTCTCTAAATTTTGATATGAAGATACAACTCCCTTCTTCAAGTTTACAATTAATAAAATATACAATATACCTTTAACCAAAAGACACAAAGGAAAAATAGCATTCATCCATCAGGATGAGATGAATGTGAATACAGATTTTAAAGATTGACAAAGACACAAATAAAAAGCCTACGGGCCTTCTATCTAATCTTCCTAAAACAGAGAAATGAAAGAGGATTTATTATTTTATGTTTGCATAAAACCTACAAATTTTATAACACACATACTTGATGGTATGGAGAAAGATAGCATATAAAAATGACTGAAAATAACCCACAAATAAACTCCCATCAGAGAAACAAACTCAAGCACACAGACTTGAAATTTATTTCTCCTTATTCTTAAATACACAGTAAAATAATGTTCAGATTATTCTACCCCTGTTCCACAATCAAATCTGCAAAAATATCAATTCATGTTTTTTCTCATCTCTCTATTACAATCACCGAACTCAGAAAACTAACTCCTCTCTCATGAAAAGCCTTTCTCTTTTATAAACAATTCTAGAAGACTCCCTTTCTCCCATAACTTCTTCAGTTATAATAACTGATTCTTGAGAATATTTTAATCTTCCTTTCATTCCCGATGCTTTTCTTTTTAGAATTTGATATCTTTATCAACTATTGATTTAAAATTTTATAAAGATATAGCTCAATGATATTTGGAAAACTGGCATTTGAATGCATTAACCCAAAAATGAAAATATTCTTTATGTTGGGTGGATCAAAAATATTTATGACAGTCAAATTTGGTCTTTGTTCGGGGGTTATAACTTCTAAGTGCATTGTTGCATATTTCTCATTTTCGGATATGTTGGCACAATCCGAATTTTATGCAACTTCACCGGAGAGATTGAGAAAGTTATGTTTGATTCAAAAGTTATGTGGCACTGAGTACGGGTTTATAAAACTACAGAAAGAAAAAAAAAATCAAACTTGCAATTTTGAACCTCTAGTCCCATTTGAATTGATGAATTTTGAACCTCTAGTTCAAATTGAAGTTTCAAAATCACAGAAATTTTTGTAAAACCATCTACCATCATTAATCATTTTCCATTCATATTTTTGTACCTGTTGAACTATTTGAACTTATAAATTAACTAACTTTTGATTTGCTAAAATTTAACTTTGAACTTTGAACCTGACTTCAATGGTTCAAGTTCAATGTGACATTACTCCCTTGAACTGGGGTAGAAAAACTTACATAACTTTTTGTTGATAGCTTTGTTTCCCACGAAATTTTAAGAGTAGGCTAAATGAGCCATGTAGAGCATAGCCCAGAAATCCTTTTAGCCTAGGACATACAAAACTTAGGATTTAATTGCTTTGGAATCCTTTGAACCTATACTTCTTGAACTTCTAAACTTGTGAACCATTCAAATAGCTTGAACTTACCAAACTTGTTGAACCCTTTGAATAGGATGAACATATTAAAATTTGAACCGGTTCAATCACATGCTTAAATGTCACTTTGTTATAAAAGTATATGCAAGGAGAAAGTGTAGACCATTTTGGACCATTATTAGTGAGAGGGATACTTGATTTTAAAAATTTAAAATTGGGGGACCAAAGTGGGCCAACATGGTTAAAAACTAGATACCAGTTTTTAAGACAAAGGCCATTCATTCACATATACCCAAGGCCTTCTAAAAAATTTAATCTTGAGTAATCTTGTTGTGGAGAAGAAAATAATGCACCAACCTAGAAGTCCATTAAAGCCTCAAGGGGTACATGATTCCCTTCAAACCACCTCACTTTGCTAGCTAGGAATGTTAGGGAGATGGGATTCTAGATGTAGGAGACTTCTTGGTTTAATGTAGGTGTTCAACTAAATGTGATTATCAAAGTGTAAGGGGAATAGATTAAAATATGATTTAATGTGCAAGTGTTTACATGTACTTGAATTGACTAAGTGTAAATTAAGTAAACAAATGAAGTGACCAAAATATTTTAAATACAGGAATCAAAAAGACTAAAAGAAACATATAAACTCTGAACTTTGTGATCTCACTATCGTGGACAACTATGTGGCCCAAGGGATGATAGCATGACTATTAGACACTAGCATGGCATGCTAGAGTCTCATACGGATAGGGTACAGAAAAGCTAAAATGGAATAGAATGAGCAACAACAGAATACAAAACTAAGCTAATATGATGAATGTAAATGAATATAATATAGTCAAACTAAATGGAAATGTTCTAAATGTGTAGACTAAAGAGAAAGACAAAGATTTAAATGATTTAAATTTATATGATGAACTAATTTGAGAAAATGACAAGTAACTATATTATGTTTGTTTTATGAATGGTGAAATGAAAAAGAGAGGGGGGAGGACAATGGAACCTAATTCAGAGGTTGATAATGCAATCCAAGTTGAATCTCTCGAACCCACGATCAAAACCTGCATACAAACAAGAAAGGAAAATGGTTGTGGTTGTTTAAGAGGTTTGCCTCAGTCAAACCCTTGCTTTTGTGTTTTTACCTCCATGGATAACCTTTAGACATGATAATAGTGGTGATAGATAACCGAAATGAAATTAACAACAATGAAACCAAATAGAGATGCTAAGATAGAGATATAATGCTCAAAGACACAAAGGATATGGAAAGAACTCCCCAATAGAGATGAATATATTGAATGTGTGACGTGAAGCAGAGTATGGAATCTTGGAGATTCTAAACAATGGTGAAACCTGTAATAAAAATGGAGTGGAGGTGCAAAATGGTGGTATGAAGCTCTAAAATGCCAAGAGGTGATTATCAAAACTAAGATTGATAGCTAAGAAGCTTGCTCAAATGATCAAGAAGCGTTGAATAATGTGTGATAGAATGACTAAATTGCATGAGATGGGGTTTTTGAATAACTCGAATGGAATCCACATGGAAAGAGCCATCATTTAAGGTGTTACATTCACAGGGTGGAAAATTCATAACACTCAAACAATCCTCTACACATATATAAATTCACAAATGAGAGCACGTTGTGCAGATGTCTCCATGACGTGCACATGTTCAAAGACCACCAATGCTTAATTGCATGGAATTGATCTGGCTGGTGAGTTGGAAGAATGACAAGGATGAGTGAAGGTGATGAGATTTTTGTATTAGACTAAAGTGGAAAAAGTGTGGAAATGGCATGTTATGCGAGGTTGTAAAATTTATACCATTACATTTTTCCCCCACTTTAGCGATCATATTATCTGTAGGAAGAATTTGAAGCTAAAGTAAGGAATTCTTATGTGACTTACCTACGAGAATTTAGTCGCATGGAGTTTCCCCTAGCTAGGAATTCCTGATCTAAAACTAATTTGGATCTAACATACTCAGGTATGCTACATGATGAAGACACTTGTGATATAGATCATTGATAGTATACCGATATGGTTGGGCAAGTTTCATTATGTCAAGTTATATGATAAGGCAATTTTTTATAAGCTCTGACATGCATAGCGAGCGCTAGATAGGAATGTGATAGGGAGACTTTTTATGGTGTGCCAACATGCTTAGAGAATGCCGGATAGGCATATGATAGGGAAGCTTAGACACAATGCACCAATATGCATAGCGTTGACCTAGATAGGCATGTGATAGGGTGACTTAATATCGTTGTCAATATGCATAGTGTTAAGCTAGATAAGAATATGATGGGGAAAGACCAAGATAGTGATTGGTGGTTTTGCCCCCAAGAAGGGAGACATTGTTGAATTGGTGAAAATATTTTGAGAAAAACATGTGGTGTAGAGACATCATTAGATTTTTTAAAAATAGGCACATAGACATGCATATATCACACCCCCCTGGGATGGACTATACTACTCAGAGGGGAGTATAGACCATTCCAAGGAAGGAAAGAGATAAGCTAGCATGGAAACATAGAAGATGTTGTTATGGAATGTCACTTCCTGATGGGTGACACATATTTCTACAACATCTTACATAGACACATGGGGATCCAATAGGATTGGCATCAAAACCAAAAAGTGTAGACATAAGTCCACTCTTAGGGTATATTTCATCACTGCCATCTATAACATGGATCTAAAGAAAGACACATGAAAACAAAAAGAAAAAATTTGGGTCAACATCGAAGGGGTTCCTAAATGCCCCCAACAATCTTCATCACTCTCAAATTCAAAATTCAAATATCATGACACATAGAAGAAAAAGATAATAGATAGAAGAAATTTATGATTAAAAAAACATCTTGTTTCCAAGTACCAACGGAGTACAAGGGTCCTCCGGGAGGGAACAACAATAAAAGACAAGCATGGGGGAACATATACAGGAAGACTCTAATCTATAGATGTAGAAGTAGTTTTGACCCTCACAGGTCATCCATGAAAATATTATCGTCCTCCCAATCTTAATCATATGGGGAGGGAGCTTGACACTACAATGGAACAATTTCTAGAGTGGTCCCAGGTGCCTCACTAGCAGCTAGGTCTAGGGATGAAGCACCTAATAGGTCTTCATCAAGAAACTCTACCATGGAAAGCAAAAGGGATTCTTTTAAAAATTGTTGTCAGTTCCATAATTTCCTATAATGAGTCCAAGAGGCAAGCATGGATTCTTTTAGGAGACCCACGTAGAGGTGTTGATGAATATGCATCCCCGCTAGTCTCTATGAAAGGGGCAGAGAATAACTCGAGAGAAGTCAGAACTTACTCCACTTCAAGAACAGATGTGGAAAGAGGGTCCACAGGAGCAGACTTGTAATGTCTAAACTCTGAAATTGGGCCCTTCTTGTACTTGTGCTTGAAGGATGGAGGAAAATCCCTTTGATCCATTATGGCTAGCTTCAGGATGTCTAGGAAGCTAGCATGGAGATGAGCAGATGGATCAGAGATAGACGAATCATGCATGACTGTGTTGGAGACAACCTATGTATGCAACATGCTCACAAGCTCGGGAAACAAAGGGATATCAAAAAGGGTGGTGATTAGTCATGGCTCCTGCAATGGAGCGATGAATACTTGGACTCTCTTAGCGTGAGGGCCGATAGTTACTCTATGTGCAAGGGGAAGTCTGACAAAAGTGTTAGAGGCTGAGGAGTTGCAGAGATAGGAGTGGAGCTAAATGCGAACATTGAAGCAAACCCAAACATAGGACCTAAGGATGTACTATCCACCTTTACAGTGGCCTCATGAGCTAGACATCTCTCTCGCTAATGTTGTTTACACTCACACGCAAGCTGATTCTTGTGCAGATGTAGACCTGGTTGAGAGGGTTGTGGAGGAGTAGCATCATCCTGCTCTATAGGGGAGACTGATAGTGTCATAGCCAACACTTAAGAGGGTCCTACTGGTGGAGTAGGAGGTGGTCTTGATGATCGAGGCATAGGAGGATTAGTCACAGATGACCTTCCCCTTTTTTATATGTAAGCAATTGGGGGAACATGAGGTGTCGTCGAAGGCTAAGCGGTAGGTACTAAGGGGGATGGTGTGATCTTATGGGGCTTCCTTCCCTAACCATAAAGGGTAGGAAAATGAATGTTTGGGATGATTGGGGTGGTAGGAGGCAGAAACACCTTAGGTTTGTGCAATATTGGTGCCTTTTCTTTTTACACGTGTGAAGTGGACACTGAAACTAAAGACACTATTGTAGGTTGTGTAAGCTTCATTGATCGGGGAAGCTTCCCATGGGGCACATGTTTCCTCTAAGCCCCTGATGAAGAAGGGGAGGAATAGGTATCATGTTATGCCTCATGAGGGGCCTAGACACCTCAAGAAGCCATAGTGCGCAAACTCATTTCTCCAATTTTGTATGCTTGATATGCCAGAAATGCAGCATGCTACCAGGGACATAGAGGCTCAATTAGCGTGGACCAAAAGTGATCGAGGATGAAGCCCCCACGGGACACCAATGGATGGTACCTAGTATCCTGAACCATATGGATAGTCCCCTTGTGTGGGAACTTTAGATATTTATGCACAATAGATGGGATAGCTCCTATGGAAGTCACCTAGGGGATGCCCAGCTTGACCCAAAAGAGGTCTAATTCAAGGATCGTGGTGAACACTACCTTGGGTCCCACCTGAATGGTCAAGGTGGTAGATCCCAAGGGAGGTAGGGATATTTTTCCATGTGTATGGATGATGGCATCACACTTATAATACTTCCCACAATTTAATCCATTAAAAAAAGAGGACCTCCTATGTGATCATGTCGACTCGACTCAAAGGATCCACCAAGGCACCCCAGATGCCAATGTCATTGATAGAAATTGGGATGTATAAGGGAGTAGGCTCTCCATTGTAGGTATCATCTTGAGGGTTGAAATATATTGGTGTTTCAGGAACCCTCTAGGCTTGCAAAGAGATAGACATGATGGTCACAATGGTCGCAATGTAGCTATCATGGTGCCTTTAAGATAGCTACTTGTTTATGTTGGGTTCACCAAAATATGGGGAAGAAGATGAGCCAAAGCTCAATCAAGGAGATGACAGACTCTTAAGAACCCTAACTAGGGTAAATACCATACCACATTTTAACCCACCAGACTATGATGGAAGGTTGGATTCAGATGAGTTGCTTGATTGGATTACAGAGATGGAGAAGTATTTTGACTTTGAAGTCACAAATGAAAATAAGAAGGTGAAGTATGCTTGCACAAAGTTGAGAGGTCATGCATCACTGTGGTGGGAAAATTTGTACATAGATAGACAAAGAAGAGGCAAAGAGAAGATTAAATCTTGAGATAGAATGGTGAATAAGTTAAAGGCAAAGTTCTTACCTGCAGACTATCAAATGAATTTAATCCAGAAGTTGCAAAACCTAAAGCAGAAGGAATCTAGTGTGAAAGAATATACTAGGTAATTCTACAAGTTGGACATCAAATCTAGACATATTGAGGATGATGTTGAACAAGTTTCAAGGTATCTTAATGGTTTGAGGATGTCTATACAAGATGAGATTAGTTTAGTCAAGTTACATAGTGTGGAAAAAGGCTTATCAATATGCCTTGAAGGCTGAGGAAAAGTTGAACAAAAGCCATGAGCAAAGACTCAAAGGAAGAGGAGGAAAATTTTAGAGAGGTAGAACATTCACTGGAGGAGGAAGATCATTTGCAGATCAGAATAAAGGTAAGGTAGAAGGCAAAGAAGATGATTCACACCGAAGGGATGATAGGAACTTTCATCAGAATGGTGGATAGAATAGCTATAGGAGAGATGATAAGATGTTTAGAGAAACTTGTTTAAGTGTGGAGGAGGACACTAAAATTTTGAATGTAGTCAAGGGAATTCAAGTAATAAGGTGGAGAGCAATGGAAAAGTTGTTTTTTGCTGAAAAACAATCTACCAAACCTCTAAACCAACTTGAAGATGGAGAAGCTTTGATGATAAGGAGATCCCTATGTAAAAATGAGGTGGATCAAGAACCATTGCAGAGGAAGAGTTTGTTTACAATGAGATGTAAGGTTGAAGGTAAATGTTGCAAAGTTATCATTGATGGTGGTAGTTCATATAACTTAACCTCAAAGGAGTTGGTGAACAATTTGAAGTTGTAGAAACTGAAGCACTCTAAGCCCCGTCAAATAGCATGGATTTAGGATGATCACAAAGTATTGGTAAGTGAACAATGTCTAGCAAAACTTAAGATTGGATCTTATCATGATGAAGTTTTGTGTGATATTATGTCAATGGTTGTATGTCATATCTTGTTGGGTAGACTATGGTAGTATGATAGACAAGCATTGCATGATGGAAGAAGCACATATATACTATTGTTGCAAATGGGATGAAACAAATTTTTTTGCCTTTAGAAGAAACTCCTAAGAGTGATATGTGTACCAATGTTAGAGTTTGTTTGGTTGAAGGAAGGAAATTATTAGATGGTTTGAGAAGAGAACGTATGTGTTGTGAAGAGCACACGATTATACTAAGAGGGGGAGGTGAACCAGTATAATAATAATTTTAACTTTTAAAAACTTTATTCAAAGATAACTTTAAATTCTCAAACAAACAATTATGCACATGAACACAATATTTACATGGAAACCCAATATGGGAGAAAACCACAAAATAATTTGTTTTTATATAAACTTGTTCTTTTACAATGTTTTGTAGGCTCCAACCTACTAGAGGCTCCAGCCCCTATATTTATGAGCACCAACTCATTGGAAGCACCAACTCCCATACTTCACAGGCACCGACCTACTGGAAGCTTCAACTCCCACACTTCGCAGGCACCAACCTACTGGAAGCACCAACTCCCACACTTCGCAGGCACCAACCTACTGGAAGCACCAACTCCCACACTTCGCAGGCACCAACCTACTGGAAGCACCAACTCCCCCTGACTGGATTCTGAGCACCAACTCACTGTTTTCAAACTTTTTTTCCACCTTGACAATGTTGCTATCTTCAACTGATGATGGACACAATCTGCTCTCTCTAAGTCAGCCAATATTTTTCTCCTTATTTTCAAATATATGTCATTATGACAGTATTTTTACAATAATAAAAAATCTGAATTTATAATCATTAATTCTTTTCTCCTTTATACTATGACTGCTCTTCCTTTTATCTTCACATGCTGACTTGTCATTTATTTTCAAAAAAAGAATTGAGTATATATACTCATATTTTTAATACAAAACATTATGTCTCTTTATTAAAAGTTATGACTTTTCAAGAGTGAAAAGGTGTCTTTTATTAAAGTTAATATTATTAACTTTAATTCTTTTTTAAAATTAACAATGATTAATATTTTTATATATCTGTATATACTATTTTTAAACCCTTTGTAAGTATATTCATTGTTCTTCGATATTTGTATGCTGTTGACTGGATACGTATCTGAATATTTTAAAACAACTGTCGTTCTCAATATTTGAACCTTCAATAATTTTGAATCTTCGAAACTTATTATCCTTACACCTTCAATATATACTCTGCATACTCTTTCATACGTTTGACCGCTACATAATATATATATTCGATAATATATATATGTCGTTCATAAACGGCTGCCATTAATATATATTTAAATTGTCACCTCTATTCTGAATACATAACTGTCTACAGTAAAAATTGCCACCTTGATAACATATCAACCTTATATTGTCCACTGCAAATATCATCCGCTGCAAATAATACTTCTTCGATATCACCATAAGTATGTTGTCTTCGTAAGTATGTCTTCGACTACATTATAATATTCAGACATTATTTCTTTTGAAACAATTTTCACCTTGTCGTTAATAAGTCTTCGATACTTAGTCTTTGTATCATCGATCTGCCATCAATATATATATGTGTTCAAAGACGCTGTTGTATATGTTGCCGTCTATGTATCTTGCCGCTGCATATAGCCGTCTCCATATTATATATATTTTCTGTGAACGTTTCTGTTCATAGCCATCTGCATATCATATATTGTATCTCTGCAATAATACTCTGTATTAAACATATCAATAATACTTGTATTTATATCTGATATGTCTCTTGTGTCTCCAACTGTATATATATTGCTGAATGTTCATATTGATAAATGTTCATATATATAACTGCATTCTCAATAGCATCTGTATAATCTTCATCATACATACATACATATACATAATGTTGTAATCATCTATATGCTATGATATTATATATCTTCTTTATATTGTTCTCTGCATATTAATATGTTCTTATAATGTATGCTTTCATTAGTCTTTATGCTGTTTTGTTCGTATCATATCAATGATGTATCATATATGCCTTCGTATATCATAGTATGTTGTTCTGTTCATATCACAGTATGTTGTTATCATATACTGTGTGTATCATATGTTGTATGTATACGTATGCATGTTGTATGATTGCCATATATGTCGTATATGCTGAATGATCTCTGCTTACCATTGATACACATATGCTGTATATGTTGTTCATCACTGTATACTGTATCAGACTTGTCTGTTGTTTATCATTGTATACTGAATATGTTGTATTTGTAAATATCTTCATGTCATCAATGGACATCAATCTTTTGACATCAATGACAATTTTTCATGAATCTCCCCCTTTGTCATTGATGGCAACTTCTCAAATATATGATACCGATTGTGCAAGACTCCCCCTTAGTTCGATGTTCCCTTCATCTTCAATCTCTCCCCCTTTGACATCAATGGCAAAGGGTCTCCAAGACTAGAGACTAGCTCACCCTGAACACATGCTTCCGCTGCGCCACTCTAATTTTGACAATGTAAGTACCTCAATCTTTTGTGCCATAGCTAATTTTACATCATTCATTAATTTCACAATATTTAGAAATGTTACATTATGCCCTTGATCACAAAGCTGACTTATACTAAGTAAGTTTTCACTTAGTCCACACCACACATCTGTTGTTTTTGAGCATGTAAAGCTATAGCGACTTTTCTTTCTTTCTCCAAACCATCTTTTTAGGAAGATCTTCTTTCTTTGCTTGTTCTGTAGGAAAGATTGTTCTACATTTGTGGGCTGCATGTCCAAAATTGTTACACTTTAAACATAGAATATCAAAATTAACCAATGGAGCAAAAGGACTTTGAGTTCTGAAATTTTGGATATTCTTCACTTTGCTTCTGCAATTTAGACCTTTATGACCAAATTTGTTACAAGAGTAGCAATATCCATTGAATAGGTAAGAAAAATGATGTCTATAATATGGCATTTTCCATTCATTCATATTTTGTCTAGGTATTCTACATTCAAGTGCTTTGTGACAAAAATAATTGGAAAAATAACAATATCCATGAAAGTTATGACGAGGTTTATGAACACCATTCTCTTCATTCTTCTTATAGTTCCTTTCTTTAAGCTTGTCTTCTTTTGATGGTTCATTTACAACTATGTTGCTTCCCTCTTTTATGAAACCTTTGAATGTATTGTTACTATTTGAGTTTTTTTCAAAACCAACCCATGTTTTGTTGGAAGAGGGTTTTTGATGCAGGAGCATCCTGGGTGTAAGAGCAATCTTGCATCACCCAAAAATATTTATGTTTTTATTCAATAAGGGTTATTTTGTGCAGAGCTGCTATTTATGGAAAGTTACTATTTTTGGTAATTTTTGTATGTGCTCAGAATGATATGATTTCTTTCTTGGAGGTTCATTTTGGTCATATAAGTCTGTCAGTAAAGTTTCATTTCCAGATCAAGTGTATATTGGAAGATATTGAAGATTTTCGGTATTGGCAGCAGGGTACAGAAACTTTGAACTCAGTTTTGAAGGCTTTAGAGGCCCCGGATGAGGTCAAAAATTTGGGTGACGAGCGCTTGCGCCGGTCAAGCCTGTAGAGCGCTTTGTGGTGTTTCTGAAATGGGGTTATAATAGCCGAGCGGGTCAACTGGTGATGACTTATGGTCTTCGGAAGTTGGGCCACCTGAAATGGCAGAAAATAATTTTCTTCAAAATTTTTGTTCGGGTTTCAAAGGTTATCTTAAGCCGACTATGATGTAATAAAATGTAAAATAAAATAATTCTAAATTGGTCGGCCTTATTGGCTAAAATTCTGGAACCTTCCCAGACGGTGGAAAATTGCCTATATAAGGAAGGCTGTATTATTGTCTTAGGCAGTTCAGAATAGTTCTGGGTAATAGTTCGAGGCTTTGTCCTACAGAATATTGTAAGGGAATGCTTATGTGGCTTTGCATATTGTAATTCTGAAAGTTTGTAATTCCACATTTGTGGAGATAATAAGAAGCCAATTTTCTGTTCTTGCATATTGTTGTTATTTCTCTATTTCTGTTATGTGTTTGTGGTATTAAGGGGAGCACCCTTCATCAAGTGGTATCAGAGCACTGGTAAATCACCATTCCAGATTGTATATGGAAGTAGTCCAAGAAATGCATCTGAATTGAGGAAGATAGATAAAGGAGAAATAAGTAGTGCTGAAGCTGAAGATTTTGCAGAACATTTGAAGAACATCCATGAGAAAGTGAGGAAGCATATTACCAAGATGAACGCACAGTATAAGGCTAAGGCAGATGTGAAAAGGAGGCATAAGGAATTTCAGGTTGGTGATGAAGTCATGGTTCATTTGCGGAAGGAGCGGTTTCCAATTGGTACATATAACAAGCTGAAAATGAAGAAGTTTGGACCATGTAAGATACTGAAGAAACATGATTCAGGAAACGCATATGAGGTAGAATTACCTACTGAGCTAAATATTTCGCCAGTGTTTAACATTTCAGATCTGACAGAGTATCATGAGGGAGGTGTTGAAGATGAGATCACAGCGGCATAGTGGAGTATTCCAGCAACTAGTTCAGACACTAAGGAGATTGAAGATATACTGGATAGTCATGTTGGCAGAAGCACAAGGAACAGGACATATGAAGAATATCTGGTCAAGTGGAAAGGACGACCTGTTGAAGATTCATCATGGCTAACAAAGGAGGAGGTTAACCGTCTTGGTTTTCCTCTGCACACCTGAGTCGTGACAGGGTCACTTCTCAAATTACCCCGGGTGTCTGATGCAGGAGCATCCTGGGTGTAAGAGCAATCTTGCATCACCCAAAAATATTTATGTTTTTATTCAATAAGGGTTATTTTGTGCAGAGCTGCTATTTATGGAAAGTTACTATTTTTGGTAATTTTTGTATGTGCTCAGAATGATATGATTTCTTTCTTGGAGGTTCATTTTGGTCATATAAGTCTGCCAGTAAAGTTTCATTGCCAGATCAAGTGTATATTGGAAGATATTGAAGATTTTCGGTATTGGCAGTAGGGTACAGAAACTTTGAACTCAGTTTTGAAGGCTTTAGAGGCCCTGAATGAGGTCAAAAATTTGGGTGACAAGCGCTTGCATCGGTCAATCCTGTAGAGCGCTTCGTGGCGTTTCCGAAATGGGGTTATAATAGCCGAGCGGGTCAACTGGTGATGACTTATGGTCTTCGGAAGTTGGGCCACCTGAAATGGCGGAAAATAATTTTCTTCAAAATTTCTGTTCGGGTTTCAAAGGTTATCTTGAGCCGACTATGATGTAATAAAATGTAAAATAAAATAATTCTAAGTTGGTCGGCCTTATTGGCTAAAATTCTGGAACCTTCCCAGGCGGTGGAAAATTGCCTATATAAGGAAGGCTGTATTATTGTCTTAGGCAGTTCAGAATAGTTCTGGGTAATAGTTCGAGGCTTTGTCCTACAGAATATTGTAAGGGAATGCCCATGTGGCTTTGCATATTGTAATTCTGAAAGTTTGTAATTCCACATTTGTGGAGATAATAAGAAGCCAATTTTCTGTTCTTGCATATTGTTGTTATTTCTCTATTTCTGTTATGTGTTTGTGGTATTAAGGGGAGCACCCTTCATCAGTTTTTGACTATCAATGATATTAGTTAGGATTTCTGAACTCTTTTCAAACTTGAGACTATTGCGCAGTTTGATAGTGCTTTCCTCCAACTCTCCTTTTAATTTCTCAATTTCTAATTTTAGATCAGTTTCAGCTTGTTTGGTTTCTTCTAATTGGATCTTTAGATCTTCAATTGTTTGATCTGATTTCTTTATTGCTTCTAGATTCTCCATAGCTTCTTCTTTGAGTTTTACTAATTTTCTTTTCAGTCTTTCATTTTGTTTGTATCCATAATGAAGTTCTTCTTTAAGATCAACATCCTCTTCCTCATTACATGATTCATCTTCCTCTTCTTCATAACTATCACTTGTGTCTGCTTCAGCCATAAATAGAATCTCATCCTCCTCATCACTTGGGCATTCCTCGCTACTTTCATCTGAAGAGCTGTCCTTTTTGGAATAAAAACTCCTTTTATTTTTGTTTTGATATTTTTTCTTTTTATTAAACTTATTGTTATTCTACCATTTTTCTTGTGTATGCTTGCTTTTCATCTTCACTTGAGTCATCATTAGTTTGAGGACATTTTGAGGCATAGTGTCCTATCTTTCCACAATTAAAGCATTTGAAAGGGAATTTCCCATTATATTTTCCACTTCCCCTTTTCAGCTTTCTCAAGAAATGAGCTCCAGCTTCATCAATGTCACTGCTTGAACTATCACTTGAGATTTGTTTCTTTCTCTTACTATTTTTAGAAACTTTAAAGGATATTTCCTTTTTAGGTTCCTTGTCTCCAATCCTCATTTCATAAGCGGTAAGAATTCCATGTAACTCATCTTTAGTAAGACTATCCAGATCTTTTCTCTCTTCGATTATTGACACTTTAGAATCGAATCTAATGGGTAGAGATCTCAAGATCTTTTCAACCACAAGTTGTTCTTCTACTTCTTCACCAAGGGCTTTTATTGCATTGACTACTTCATCAACACGAGAGAGAAAAGAGGCTATGTCTTCATCTTCCTTCATTTTTAGGCTTTCGAATGTGCTTCGGTGAGTTTGAAGTTTAGCCTTCTTTACATTGTCAGTCCCTTCATATATATTTTTCAACTTATCCCATATCTCCTTTGCAAATTTACAATGCATAACTTTTGTGAACTCCGAGTCAGCTAGATTACATAAAATAGCATGTTTTGCTTTGGCATTATTTTCACTTCTCTTCTTTCCGGCTGCATCTGTTGGTGGGGTCGCTGGTGGTGTATAACCATCTAGTACTGATTGCCCAACATTGAATCCAATAGCATTTAAATATGCTTCCATCTTTATACTCCAAAATGCATAATTTGTCCCATCAAAAATTGGTGCCTTGTTTTGAAAATTTTCAGCCATTTGTGCTCTTTAGATCTACCTTCAAGTGGTTAGGCTATATAGAAGGAACCCGCTCTGATACCAATTGAAGAGCACACGATTATACTAAGAGGGGGGGTGAATCAGTATAATAATAATTTTAACTTTTAAAAACTTTATTCTAAGATAACTTTAAATTCTCAAACAAACAATTATGCACATGAACACAATATTTACGTGGAAACTCAATATGGGAGAAAACCACAAAATAATTTGTTTTTATATAATTTTTAACTTTTAAAAACTTTATTCAAAGATAACTTTAAATTCTCAAACAAACAATTATGCACATGAACACAATATTTACGTGGAAACCCAATATGGGAGAAAACTACAAAATAATTTGTTTTTATATAAACTTGTTCTTTTACAATGTTTTGTAGGCTCCAACCTACTAGAGGCTCCAACCCCTATATTTATGAGCACCAACTCACTGGAAGCACCAACTCCCACACTTCACAGGCACCAACCTACTGGAAGCTCCAACTCCCACACTTCGCAAGCACCAACCTACTGGAAGCACCAACTCCCACACTTCGCAGGCACCAACCTACTGGAAGCACCAACTCCCCCTGACTGGATTCTGAGCACCAACTCACTGTTTTCAAACTTTTTTTCCACCTTGACAATGTTGCTATCTTCAACTGATGATGGACACAATCTGCTCTCTCTAAGTCAGCCAATATTTTTCTCCTTATTTTCAAATATATGTCATTATGACAGTATTTTTACAATAATAAAAAATCTGAATTTATAATCATTAATTCTTCTCTCCTTTATACTATGACTGCTCTTCCTTTTATCTTCACATGCTGACTTGTTGTCATTTATTTTCAAAAAAAGAATTGAGTATATATACTCATATTTTTAATACAAAACATTATGTCTCTTTATTAAAAGTTATGACTTTTCAAGAGTGAAAAGGTGTCTTTTATTAAAGTTAATATTATTAACTTTAATTCTTTTTTAAAATTAACAATGATTAATATTTTTATATATCTGTATATACTATTTTTAAACCCTTCGTAAGTATATTCATTGTTCTTTGATATCTGTATGCTGTTGACTGGATACGTATCTGAATATTTTAAAACAACTGTCGTTCTCAATATTTGAACCTTCAATAATTTTGAATCTTTGAAACTTATTATCTTTACACCTTCGATATATACTCTGCATACTCTTTCATACGTTTGACCGCTGCATAATATATATATTCGATAATATATGTCTTTCATAAATGGCTGCCATTAATATATATTTAAATTGCCGCCTCTGCTCTGAATACATAAACGTCTACAGTAAAAAATGTCGCCTTGATAACATATCGACCTTATATTGTCCGCTGCAAATAATACTTCTTCGATATCACCGTAAGTATGTTGTCTTCGTAAGTATGTCTTCGAATACATTATAATATTCAGACATTATTTCTTTTGAAACAATTTTCACCCTGCCGTTAATAAGTCTTCGATACTTATTGTCTTTGTATCATCGATCTGCCATCAATATATATATGTGTTCAAAGACGTTGTTGTATATGTTGCCGTCTATGTATCTTGCCGCTGCATATAGCCGTCTCCATATTATATATATTTTCTGTGAACGTTTATGTTCATAGCCGTCTGCATATCATATATTGTATCTCTGCAATAATACTTTGTATTAAACATATCAATAATACTTGTATTTATATCTAATATGTCTCTTGTGTCTCCAACTGTATATATATTGCTGAATCATATTGATAAATGTTCATATATATAACTGCATTCTCAATAGCATCTGTATAATCTTCATCATACATACATACATAGACATAATGATGTAATCATTTGTATGTTGTGATATTATATATCTTCTTTATATTGTTCTCTGCATATTAATATGTTCTTATAATGTATGCTTTTATTAGTCTTTATGTTGTTTTGTTCGTATCATATCAATGTTGTATCATATATGCCTTTGTATATCATAGTATGTTGTTCTGTTCATATCACAGTATGTTGTTATCATATACTGTGTATATCATATGTTGTATGTATACGTATGCATGCTGTATGATTGCCATATATGTTGTATATGCTGAATGATCTCTGTTTACCATTGATACACATATGTTGTATATGTTGTTCATCACTGTATACTGTATCAGACTTGTCTGTTGTTTATCACTGTATACTAAATATGTTGTATTCGTAAATATCATGTCATCAATGGACATCAATCTTTTGACATCAATGACAATTTTTCATCATGTTGTGCCTGATCGGTTTTTAGAAGGGAGTTAAAAACTAGGCTTATCACCAGAACTCGAGATTAGACATCCTAACCAAGCAGCTATCATCCTTGTTATAAAAACTCATATAATTATCAACCCAGGGACTTGTTACTTAAAATGGGCTAACAAAATATATGCACCAAGAACTGACTCAAACCATGTTATCCCATGAGTGTTGTAGGAAACAAATGCTCTAGAAAATAAATGCAGAAATACTAAAACATGAAGAATAAAAAGCTTGAAACTCCAAACCATGATACTTCAACTGTTCTACCACTTTGGCTGTAGGAAGAAACAACTAACTTGTGGCTTTGGTTGAAGGAACAGTTTCAACACCAAAATTAAAGAAACAAGATGCAGAAATAAAAATTAAAGAAAATAAAGCTATCTAATGTGGATTCCTCACCAAGTGTGCCGCCTTGGATGAGTATCCAAAACTCAATTACACAGTTTTAACTCTCAATACTTCATTATCATTGATTTAAGAATAGAATATGATTGTATTCATGAAACTTAGAAAAATAACAGCATAAAACTATAACTTCTGAAAACTAACAATGCTCTCCTTTCTCATGCAGGAGTGGGGCTTTATTTAAATAAAAAGACTTCTAATAGCTAACTTCTCACACCATAAAACAAGCGGAGACTTTATTATAAAACTACAAAGCAAGAACAAGATCATCTAGGAAAGTGGGAAAGGAATTGTCACAACAAACACAAAGAACAGATCTAGCCTTTCACCATTTCCTAGATTTTCTATCGAACTAAATAATTTCTTTGACCTGATCTTCAGTCATTGTTACCTTCATCTTCCAAAACTGAAACCTTAGATATATTAATTATTTCACTGATCGGCTCATTGCATGACCCGATCTGGTTGTCCAACACATAGGCGCATTTACCTGTTCATTTTTATTTACTACCCATGATCTGCACCAAGGGGTTATAACACATACATCCAAGATAAAATCCAAATAAACACGCATACATATATTTCCATTCAAATAGCTAACTACTTATTAAAAATATAATCGCAGATTTATCATACTTAATTATAGCATTTATAGATATGTATGCATGTCAAAGTCTTTTAAAAACATAACAGACGTCCATGTGGTTGTATGCCATTTAATGTCATGAAATAATAGATCAGTTTTGGAGCAAAGTATGATTAAAAAGGAAATAGGGTATGTCAAGAACTATCCTAGGCTTTTAAAACATGACATAAAAATGTCCTATCAATGCCTTAATTCCTAAAAAGTCTAATTTGAAGCCAGAAGAAGGACAATCGGAGAAGATAAAGGATTTACTAATAGAATATGAGGACATAATCTCAAATAATGCACTTGAAGGATTACCACCCGTGAGAAGTATCAGTCATTGTGTGGACTTACTTCCTGGAGCTAGTTTTCCAGATAAAGTTGCACACCGAATGACACCTATAGAGAATGAAGAATTGAATAGACAAGTGCAAGAGTTGTTAAGAAAAGGTTTGATCAAAGAAATTTTAAGTCCTTGTGCAATATTTGTAGTATTAGCACCTAAGAAGAATGGAGAGTGGAGAATGTGTATTGGTTCTAGAGCTATAAATCAGATCACAGTGACGTATAGGGTTCCTTTACTAAGGATGGATGACATAATAGATTGTTTGAGTGGAGCTAGATATTTTACAAAGATAGAATTGAAATTTGGATATCATCAAATCGGGATCAGACAAGGAGATGAGTGGAAGACCGCATTCAAGACAAATAAAGGATTGTATGAATGGTTGGTGATATCTTTTGAGCTGACTAATGCACCAAGTACTTTTATGAGATTGATGAATGAGGTATTGAAGAAATTATTGGGTAAGTTTGTGACTGTGAATTTTGATTTTTAGTAAGACTAAAGAAGAGCATTTGTTGCATTTGAGACAAGTATTGTAAAGGTTGAGAGAAGAGAAGTTGTTGATAAGAACTAGTGTATTTAGGATTTGTGATATATGTGGATGGATTGAAGATGGATCCTGAGAAGGTAAAAGCAATTGTTGACTGGCCTACAGTAGAGAGCATTGGAGAGGTAAGATCATTTCATGGATTAACTAATTTCTACCGAAAGTTCATTAGGAATTTTAGTTCAGTTTGCAGTCCTGTGACTGTGACAATGAGAGGAGATCAGAAGGAATTCAAGTGGACATCTGGAGAAAACAAAAGTTTTGAATTGTTGAAGCAAAAGGTGACTGAACAGCCTATGTCACCCATACCGAATTTAATTAAAGTGTTCCAAGTTGACTATGATGCAAGTGTGAATGAAATTGGAGCAATGTTGAGTCAAGAAGGAAAGCCTACTGCCTATTTCAATGAGAAGTTGAATGATGCAAAGAGAAGATACTTAGTGTATGATCAGGAGTTCTATGCCATAGTTCAAGCCTTGAAGAAGTGGAGACATTTTTTTTGCCTAAGGAGTTTGTATTGTATATGGATCATCACGCATTACAATATTTGAATAGTCTAGGTAAGTTATATTAGAGACATATGAGATGAGTAGAATTCTTGCAAAGTCACACTTTTATTCTGAAGCGTAGAAGTGGAAAGTCAAATAGAGTTGTTGATTCTTTGAGTAGGAGAAGAAATTTAATGACAAAGATGAGAGTTGAAGTACTAGCATTTGATGAATTGAAGGTCTTGTATGAGGAAGACCCTGATTTTGTTGAACCTTGGAAAGCTTCTAAAGCACCAGTGGTAGCGGACTGGAGCAAATGGTTGAATTATTTCATTCAAGATGAGATGTTAATCAAGAGTAATCAGTTGTGTGTGCCTAAGAGTTCTATGAGACACAATTTGTTAAAAGAAAAGCATAGTGGCGGATTAACAAGGCATTTTGGCATTGACAAGACAGTGGCTTTGGTAAGTGAGAATTACTTTTGGCCTTAGATTCATACGGATGTAAGGAAATTTGTTTAGAATTACAGAATTTGTCAAGTTGCAAAAGGAAGTAGCCAGAATGTGGGATTGTATAAACCTTAGACAATACCAGATAAACCTTGGAGAGACATAAGCATGCATTTCATACTAGGATTACCTAAGACGCTGAGAGGGAATGATTCCATATTTGTGGTAGTGGAGAGATTTTCTAATATGGCACGTTTCATACCTTGTAAGAAGACAATAGATGCAGTGCATGTAGAAAACCTATTTTTCAAGGAAGTTGTGAGATTGCATGGGTTACCTAGAAGTATTGTTTCAGACAAGGATACTAAGTTTGTTGGTTATTTTTGGAAGACACTTTGGATGAAGATGAAAATAGAATTGAAGTCTAGTTCTACATTTCACACATAGACATATGGATAGACAAAGGTAGTGAATAGAAGTTTAGGAAACTTGTTGAGATTCTTGGTTGGAGAGAAAGGTAGAAGTTGGGATTTGATACTTGCACAAAAAGAGTTTGCATACAACAATTCAGTTAACCGAAGTATAGGGAAAACACCATTTGAGATTGTTATTGGAATAACTCCTAAGAGTGTGTTAGAATTTAGGGATATCAATCATGAGGATAAAAGAAGTGCAGAAGTAGAGGAACTTGTAGAGCAAATGAAGTCATTACACAATCAAGTAAAACAATATTTGGAAGATATAAACAAGAAGTATAAAGAGAAAGAGGATGAGAAGAGGAGACATAAGGAATTTCAAGTTGGAGATGAAGTAATGGTATATTTGAAAAAGGAAGAAATTCAGTTGGAGCATACAATAAAAGATGTTTGGACCTTGTAGGATCTTGAAAAATTTTGATTTAGGTAATGCATATGAAGTTGAGTTATTGTACACGTTGGGTATATCACTTATATTCAACATTGTAGATCTCTATCAATATCATGAGACAAAATTCAGTGATGATAATGTACCAGATCTAGAGCAACGGTTTCCTAAGCAAAAACTAGATGAGATTGAAGACATTTTGGATAGAAAAGTTGGTAGAAGCACACGTATGATAGTAAATGGAATACCTTGTGAAGTGGAAAGACAGACCAGTTGAGGATTCTTCTTGGATATCTTGGCAATCTTGCATCAACCAAAAACATTTTCTTTCAATTGCTCTTGTTCAGTTTAGTTTCTGTATTTCTTTCGGCATCCTTCTGTGTTGGCTCATTTTTCTTTTGCAGACCTGATTAGCACATTCCTTGGCTTGTGTTTATCTTCCTTTGGGTTTGAATCTCAATCTGATTTTTTTCGATGGATTTTTCTTGGATTCGGTTCGACCTATTTGTTCATCATGTTTTTCAACTAGTTGGATTTTTTCGATCTTGCGAACCATTTTCTTGGCTTGCAAATCTAATTGGTTCATCGTTCAATGTTCCTATACTCTTGGATGACCTCTCTATGGGTTCATGCTTCATTCCAAATATTGGTGTTCTTCATGATTTAGGTCCTGACCTATTCTACACATTATGTTTTCTCACCTTGGGGATTATGATTGTGCTTGGCCAACCTAAATGTGTTGTGGACATCATATATATTGTTGTATTTGATCCATAAGTTAGGATCTTAGTGGTAGAATAACCCTCTTAGATCCACATAGAGGATGACGTGAATTTCAATCTGTAATTAGGCTTGTATGCCTATTTTATAAGCCTGCATGGTGTTGGTCATTTGTAATTGAATTTATGATAAAGAAAACATCTAATCTTGCATTCTCTCTATTTTGTGTTGTTTCCATGGTGCGATTATTGTTGCATGATTTGGACTGTTCTCTTTGAGTAACCTCATGTAATAGTTGCAGCATAGGTACTTCCCAAGGTTGAGATCTTAACATTACATTCTATGTCATGTAGACTTTATATGTTTTGTTCTCTTCACCAAAAATAAAGGGTTTGTGGCACAATTTGTCTTTAGGGTAAAGATGTGAATCTCTAACTAGGAAGGTTCAAATCTCTATGAATGTCATCTTATAAATTCCTAATTATGTCATGAAAAGCTTTGTTATGGTGAATTGCCTCCCCTTAGCTTAGTTTGTTTGTGAAAGGTTAGACTCTCCCCTTTTCTTCACACCCAGTTATAAACACTCAACTTCTAAAATTTTGGAGGTTGTTTTACAAGGCACATCTTGTCCCTCTCTTGCAAAACTTTCCAACTGCCCTTATTTATGCATGAGCCTCTTAAGGATCAACAGAACTTGTAGCAACTAATTTGATAATGTTGTTGATGATTGATGAATCGTGAACTATATTTTGTAATTGTAATGAGTTTCATTGGAATTGTGAATGTAGAAATATATGATATGGCTTATTTTAATATTTTTTGAGCTATCAATGGGTATTTAATATTTATCTTTGGCATTTGGCATTGATCGATGATGAAGTATCATACTATCAAATGATTTAGTTTTACAATTCTATATATTTCTTTTTTTTGTTTGTATATAATATGTGTACACACACATACCCAAATGCATCGAAACCCCAAAAAAAAATCCATGAATCCATGTACCAAATTCTTGTACCCACATACAATCGGTAACTAAGTTTCTCACCAATACTCAAGGCAATTAATATCTAGAACTTGAGTGATATGATTTCCCACTATTTGGATAATGATCTTCTCTTTCAATCTAATTTAAAGATTTTTTTGGCTTTCATAACGAGATTGCGATAACTAACCAATAAGACCTAAGTTGAATCATCCTAAAATCACCCCTAATGCTATGTTATAGTGGCCAAAAACACTTGTAGAGAATTAAAGATTAACAATTAAGAATCAATATAATAATGGATTCACGCTACTTAGGATATTGAATAATCAAATCAATAACTATAAATAAGCATGAGGTTGACAGGATGCTAATTGAAAAACACAGAGACAAAGGATGAAACAGGAACTAGTGAGGAGTAGCAGCTAGCTTCGGTAGAGATATGAAAATGAAGTTTAAAAAAAGAACAAATTTATGCAGAGACAAACACAACTAGTTGAGGAAGCATCTCCAGAAGATAAAGAAAACCATATGTAACTCAAACACAAGCTGTGAGTGAGGATAGAGAAACTAGCCCAGAAAAAATCCAACAAAAAGCATAAGACACTTCCAACTTCAAATGTAGGATATGATGAGAATATCTAGCTAAAACCATGAAAGTATTTCCACAGGGAAAATGAAATGCTTCTCATGGAAGCCTAGAGGCCTCAAAATCCCTAGAAACAAGGATTGTTGAAAGGGAAACTCAACTTCACAAACCAGAACTTGGTTGTGATTCAAGAAAGCAAATTATAAAAAAGGAAATCATGAATTCTAGCTCAAAGGTAATGGACTTGCCTATTAAAACAATATAGGCAATTAGGTAATATGGATAAATTATAACATTGTGCAACCCCAAAACATTTACTCTACAAGCTAGCATCAATGAGATGGATATTGATGTAGTTTCTACATAAAACTTCAAAAATAGAGTCAAATGCACTAAGACAAATGTCTATAAAGAAGTGGTGCTAAAGTTAAATATGTCCTAAATGTTTATGCTCTTTGTGTTACTATACAAAAAGAAGTATTGAAGCAATCAATGAATCACAAAAGTAATGGAACTTTTTTGGGAGTCCTTGCACCAAATATTCCTAGCATTTATCCCAATCAGTGAAACCACAAAAGGTCTTCATTGATTTTCAGTTCATCTACCTATGTAACACAATTAACAAGGTAACAACCAAGGTTACAAATAAAAGTATACTCTCCTGGCCCCTCTGATGCATCCTCAGGACCACGACGCATCTCCTAACCCTTGCGATGTGTCCCTCAAACCAAGACACGTCTCTAGTCTATGAACCAACTCTGAAATGCCTACAAAGACTATAATGTTCTTCAAGTGCACAAGACAAACATTTCCCACCTTAAATTTTGCATTTCTCTCACAAATATTTTAAGGTGCAAATTATGAATAATTTACAACTGAGCATCTTGAAATGGGCATATATGGCTCTAGCACATTCAACATCAAACATCTTGCTTTCTTTAATGTATTTTATTTAAAGGTGTAAATATGAGTAATTTAATTTTCACTTTCTTTAATGTGTTTTTTGAGTTTTTATTTCATTTAAATCTTAATATGTTTTTCTTTATTAAATCCTATATTTATATCTAATTACATGTGAATTTGTTTTTTAATTTTTTATTACTTTTAATTTTTATTTAATTTCTTTCTTCTTTTTCATATTTTATAATTAATTCTCTTAATAATAGTCATCTTAAATCTTCTTGTGGTAAGCTCAAAGTTCCAGTTATAGTGGTTTGTAAATTGCATGAAAAGTTAGGGTTTTTGTGCTTCAAATCGATTCCTCTTAAATTTGTTGTTTTGGTGGACAACTATATTAATCTCTGCAAATGCTATGTGCAAATGTCTAAACTATTTACTTGTCGGTTCCCTCCATACACATCATTTGAATTTTTCATAAGCATATTTTAGAATAAGTTATGACTGGTGGAAACAATGTAGTAATGAATTGGGATTGCAATGAAAACTAAATTGGTTAAAGGCATAGATGTACTAGCAATAAAGTAGTGATTTATTGATGTTTTGAAAGAAAGAAACAGTTTATAGCCTATGGAGTTCTTGATTGGAAGATATACAGTTTGAGCACTTATACCATTGTGTTCAACAAAAAATTGTGCATCTTCAAGAAGATATTGAAGGATCCAGTTTGGTCATTTGCAGAAAGCATGAGCCACTATTATCGAAGTTAGAAGAATAGTTGTTCAAGATCACAAGAGCCATTATCATCAATGTTAGAACAATAGGTGTTGTAGATTACAAATTGAAGGCATAAGAACTGGAATTACAAATTGAGATTTTTATAGCAGATTCATAAACTCCCTACTCTCATGATCACGTATGTATTTGTTTGTGCAGCCCACTAGATCAAATGGTTTTGGGTTAATAATGGTGATGGATGCAATGTCCCTTTTGAAATTTCCCTTAATTTAGTCCTCAAACAGTAATTTCATCTTGAGATAAGAATTGCAATACATTTATGAATATGATTTTATCAAAAATGAAGACATTTCATTATGATTTTCAACTTACAATTCTAAGAATAATTCAAAAGATAGAACTCATTTTGATTTAGAGTCGTGTGCTTGTATAATATGTTGTTGTATATTTTATTATTGGAAACTTGTTCCTTGATCAGATGCCTAATGATTCTCCTTCGTTGAGGGACCAATATATATCTTATTTTCAAGACCCTCCCTACTCTTGCTTGTAGTGTCCAAATTTGTGATGCCTTCTTACGGAGACAAATTTGTTGTAATCAAAGATAATATTCTATTTTGGATAAATATTATCGGTGATTCATACCTTGCTTCAGTGATTTATCCCACCACTTTGTTAAGGTAATCATTGCTCGCCTTTACTAATATCAATGACTTTAGTATCTTTTAACATGTGCCTTCTCAATCCTAATCATTGTCCATGATCAAAATATTAATCATTGCTCTTTTGTATTTACACCAATAACTGCAACTAGGGTTTTAGACAAGGGACGTGATAGTCCTCCCCTCCCAAATTCCTTGTCCTCAAGCAATGATTGAATGATCACGGAGACCTTCCATAATCCACCTTTCATTGCATTACTCTAATATTATCATATATTTTCAACCATTATTTTGATAGTAGAAACTTGGCAAAGCTTAAAATAAGTTTTCCTTCATCTTCCAGAGAAAAGGATCTAGGCTATCTCATAAAGGTGCAAACTGAATTTGCAAAAACCAACATTTGCATGATAGCATGCTTCAAATTTATATCTTTTGGTTTACTCTTAATTATTCTCTACTTCTAGATCAACTAAAAATATAGAGCAAAGCAAGGAGCATACACTTGAAAACGCGAAATATACACATGAATGCATGAAGACGTGAAGCATAAACGAAGTAGACAAACGAATATATCTAAACACAGCATACACATGAATATGTGTAAATATAGTTCACGTGGCTAACAAGAGGCAAGAACGTCTAACCAAGAAAAGGCAAGGAACATCCAACCAAGACCAGATCCATCCCTTCGAGTAGTCAATACACAAGAGGCAGAAGTGTCCAACTAGGACGAAATCCATCTCTTCGAGTAACCAATCCGCAAGAGGCAAGAACCTCCAACCAGGAGCAAATCCATCTCTTGAACTTACCAATCCACAAGAGGTAGGAACATCCAACCAAGATCCATCTCATGGTGTAGGAAGAGTTAAGACAAGGTAGCTTGATGGGGTGCCCTAAAGACTCCCTATTGTAGCCCAAAGAGTGGGTATACCATTCATCTTGGCCTTACGTGAACCGTGACATCCATATGAGGTGGAGTGCCTAGGGAGGTGTATTGTCGTTGTTTCCCTCAATCTTACCACTTCTATATTGCTTCCAATGATTGAGCATCCTGTTCATGTGAGTTTTGTGACCACTTCGACATGCAAAATTAAGTATCCTATCCTCATTTGAACTAGGAAACCTCATATGCTAAACAATATGGCAATTGTGGGATCAAATAAGGCAACCCCAAACTTTACAATGTGACAAGCGACTTTGTATTGGATGTGATTCGTTGGTAACTACAAGGGGACATATGCTATCCATTCAATGGGATATAAACTTTCTAAATGCAAATAATTTGGCAATTTGGGCTCTTCAACTATTTCTAATAAAACAAAATGCAAAAAGGATTGGGTATATGATGCTAAGCTAATTCTATATCTAACTCTACCAATGCAAGACACTATTGATGATGTGGTGAAACTAAACCAATCTTTGCTTCGCCAACTTAAACTACACAAGAGAATGTGCAATCTTCTAATAGTACATGGATAATTTTCAAATCACTTATCCACATCAAAACCATAAAGCATGTGAATCAATAAACATGAAGCAATTGAAGTCAAGTGTTCTACAATGAGTTTAGCCTAACCTTGGACTATTACTTGCAATCAACAAATACCAAAAGACATGAACATAAGTTTCACCATGGATCAACAATAATATCTACCATTTAACTACTCTACTTAAACAACTTATACTTAACATAAGCAAATCCTACTCTAAGTGAGAAGTAGGAAACCATGCAACACTCCAAAATAGCACAAGTAATTCACTATGAAATCAACAGTGAATCTACAATTACTTTGCTAACATTTTAGCAACAATTTAACCAAAAATCCTTGTTTTACAAATGTTTTGAACAAGCCTTATATAGAGGCCTCAAGTACAATGGATGGCCCAAATTGATTCAAGGTCAACAACCCAAATTATTCCAAATAACCCTAGTTAAGGTTAGCCCTAACTACCACTTACAAACATTAAATTTTGACCAATGAGAAAATTGCATTGCTTTGAATATTTTTTCTTTTGAGAATGGACCAATGAGAGAATTCAATGGCATAAAGTGTCAAATGCATTCCACTAGTGTACTTGGAAATAACTTATTGGCTAAACTTGGACATGTCAAGTTGGCATCCTCTAATTTGTTGAAGATCAGTGGGCGCCACCTCAACATGTTTATCTTACTTTAACTCTACTTATCCACTTCTTCATCCTCCTCATTTTAGAAGTCTTCTCATTGAAAGCTTTTGTAATTGTTTTTGTCTTGATATCTTGGCCTTGATCCCGCTTCATAACTTGCACTTGATCTTGTCAACATTCATCTTTCCTTGTTTGGGCTTGATCATGATGTTGCTACTTGCATTGTTTGTTCATCTTCACCTCCCATGTAATCACTTTGCCTTTGAACTTGATTTGTATCCTAACTTTCCTTATTCCATGAGATGTGTATATTTGTATTTCAATCATCACCCTTGGTTGAGGTTTCCAACAAATTTGATTGTAATCCTTTCCTCTACATCATTGAAGTTATGGTGTTGGAATAGTTCCTCCTTCAAGCCATATACCTCATGTTAATCTTAATGTTGCAATAATCTCCCCATGTATTAAGTGCTCAACCTTGAACATCATCCTTGCACGTGAAATGTTCAGCTCTGTGCCACCTCCTTGCTTGTCCACTCCATCTTCAAAATCACCTTTCACTTAAAACTTCCTTCAAACTTGGTCTTCAAGTTGTCCTTCCTTTGTGCACTCACTTGAGCTTCACCTTCCAAGATCACCTCCATGTATCCTTGTAAAACTTTGTTAAATGATAAATGTGAACAGAACTAAATTATTATTATGATTAAACATCCCTTCCTAATTACATGATTTCAACTTACCATTGAATAATGTCCCTACTAAGAATAATGCCCCTACTATAATGATTCTATGTGTCTGAACTCTTCAACTTTCTATCCATGCGATTATTGCCTTGTAAATGGGAGGTTTGGTGCACATTATTAAAGGATTTGATGTTGCTATTTGAATTAATGAATAATTTCGCTGATGCCTAAATTCAATGATTGAAATGTCTTCTCATATCTTATGTGAAGAATGTTAAGTCACTTGGTAAAAACATGTCCCATATTGCTTCATACTTGACAATCATTAATCACACCACTTGTTAAGGTAATCACCCCCTCCTTTACTAATATCGCTCCCTTGGTTTCATGATTATTAACGCATACTTAATCACATCCTTTCACATCAGTTGGAAAGCTGTCTTTGGTATCTTTTAACAAGTACCTTCTCAATCCTAATTGCTGTCTATAATGAAAATGCTGCTCTTTTTTAATTTACACTAATTGCTGCAATTAGGGTTTCAAATGAGGGGCATGACAAAGGAATAAAAGTTTTCTTATTCCTAGCAGACTCTTACGATGTTATAGATTGATAATTTCATTACTCTTCATAGATTTTCTTGATCTTGCATAACAACAAAATGGAGTGCATGGTATGTTGTGCGACTCTTGCTAATTACGATAAGGGTTCAAAAGATTTTTCATTTATAAAATTATTACAAGGAAGAAACCTCCAAAGACTCACTTGAGCTATCACATGGATAAACTGTAACAGATTCATTTTGGAGGCTGGCGGTACCAGAGGATGAAGTGATTTCCATCATCTCAAGCTAGCTTATCACTTTGAGATGGTGTTTGGTATGAGAAGCTTTTTTGTTTTCTTTCTTGCATTCTTTTGGCCTTTCTTTATTGATGCTGACAGATTCAAAGGATATTTGTAAAGGTTATGATTAAGAGACGAGTTTGTGATTTAGTGAAGAGTTCGAATATGGAAGGTTCACCAAAAAGTTCATGAGATTGTGATCGAGAATTATGACCCTTACAAGTGTCGAGACAATTTGGAAGATTTTTGTCTAGAATAATTTGGTGTTTTTTATTAGAGTTTGGAATTGATAGCTCGAGGATTCAACTCAAGGCTACACCTCCACTTGATTTAGGATTTGGTTCTTAAAAAGACTTTCTAAAAATGTATATTTATTTATATTATGTAACCAGCAAGTTTTGTAATGTAAGCCTTAAGGGGGACGTTTGCAGGAACAATGTAATAAGGGGGAATGTTAACGTAAATGGTATTACATTATCAGTTCCTGCAGGGAACTAATGTTTTCATTAGACCTAATCTATTAACTTCTACAATAAAAAGAATTTAACACTCTAAAGTTTGAAGTGTTCTATTTTTTTAAATATATTTCTACACATTAATTTCTATTTTCTTATTGGTTGGTACCAATTTTGTTGGGGTTTAATTGTTTTTTTAACTCAAAAAATAACAAAAATTAATTCTCGAAATTTCCAGAACTCACTTGATTTTCGAAACTTCCAGCCAAGATTTCTGAGGAAACACCAAGTGATTTTGGCATCCATTTTCAGAACGTCAGCAGCCTGCAATTTCTCAAATTTGTTGTATAGTAACAATGCTTCAAATTTCTAGAAAAGAACACCTCTCGCTGCCTATGATTTCTTGGTTTGTTTGATGAAATTTATCAATTATTTGTTCTCATACGCCACTTAGAGCTACTTGTTCTCTGTCGGCCCTAGTTTGAAGAATCACTATTAAATTTTATTTTCTATTCTCAATTGCTTGCTTCAACAATTTATGTACAGTTGATACTAGAAGTCTCCAAGAAAATAAGCCTATTTGTTATCTGGATCCCGTTTGTTTAGTTTAAGAATTCATTGACAATGGAGCTTAAAGTCTTTAACAAAATAAACTTATCTAGTTATTTATTGGCCCAATTTTGGGTTTATATTTAAGATAATTGAACTTTTGCTGGAAATTTGGTACCACTAAAGGGTCATTTGGGTAAATTCAATCAAGTGTTTGTGGTATTGATTTACATAAAAAAAAATTGCATGGTGTAATTATTGAGATCCTGGGATATCAGAGCATTTCAGTTGGAGTTAGTTTCCACTGACCTTAACACATTCAAATGATGTTGAAGATTGTAGTTGCGATAGAGATCTTTATCTCTGATTTTGCTATATGTTGAAATTGGGACAATACCTATATATTGCATCAACAGCTAGAAAAGATATTTATGATGAGAATTCCGTCATTTTAAGTAAGCACAATGTGGCATTCAATGTGTGCTAGGTGTCACACTCGAAATATTTGATTTTTTTTTATAAGAGATATGGGACATGTGAAGAGTCATGCATTTGGAAATATTAAGAGACTTGATTTTGGAAATTGAAGAGACATTCGATTGTGATATGAAGTCTATGTGTGTGTGTGTGTGTGTGTGTGTGTTTGCTCTGTGTGTGTAGGTATTTGCATCAAGTTGAAAGCATTGTACTTGAACTTCTATTATTAAAAAAAGAGATTTTTTTGGTGTGGCTGGGTTTTTCCCTCTAGTTGGAGGGTTTTCCCAAGATAAAGTCATTGTATCTTTTGTACCTATTTTGTTCCACTGTTGTTTATTCTTGTTTATCATTATTTCTGGGCTAAACATTAACAAATGCAACGTAATACTTAAAAATTAGATTAAGGTTTCAGTTCGCTGTCTTGTACCTATTGAAAGTGGCTTTTTGTCTTTAACTCTTAGGCATTAGAAATGGTTGCAGCCTGCTTAAACTACTTGTAATTAACTGTGATCTTTGTGTTTTGTGCAGCGGTTTTACCTAGTTCCAATTACACAAAGTTATCACATCTCTATGAGAAGTACAGATCTCAAAGTATGTCCAAACCTGAATATAAAGTTTTAAAAAATCATTGAATTACATAATTATTACCTAATCAAGGTGTAATGGATGAATCATAGCTAGTAAATCATTATATACTATTATTAGCAGATCCATACAAACCTTTCCATTACGCATCTGGCAGTGCAATGATTACATTGAATGATGATAAATCACGTCCTCCTTCCTCCCCTCAAAATAGATTAGCCTCTGGGAGCATTAATGGCTCTGATGTTCTTTTGGTGATAGGTATTACTTAAAGAATTTCAATGCCATTGTGGAAGTGCAAACTGCAGAGGTGCGAAACAATTAAATCACTATAGAATCTTGTCATTGACAACAAAAGGATGCATGAAAATTTTGTGTTTGTACAATGTCTCCAATGTGATGTAGATAGTTCTCTGTATACTTTTCTGCATTTGTAGCTTAGCCACTTCTTTTGTTTTTCCTACAAGTTTCAAGTTGCAATTCATAGAAGTAGAAGTTTGGACCGTAGTTCCCAGACTCGAACTCGGCTCGTACTCGACAAGGCGGACTCAACTCTTGACTCTGCTATAACTCAGCAACAACTCGGCAAAATGAAAAAACCCTTGAAATTTAGAGATTTCTAACGATTTAAAACTTGTTTCATGCACACATTATTGAATAAAGCTCAAAGACACTACAACATCATCAAATAGAAGCTAATTTGAGCACATACATAAACATACATCCATCACATAAGTACAAACATAAATTGTAGCTAAAGGAAATACAAAACATAGATATGCAGAATCATAAATATTGTCAAATGTAAATAAAATCCATGACATCAAATGTTCCCAAACATGTGTAAACAAAAACAAGTCTATGGCTCAAGTTGTATCTTAGCCTCAGCCTTGGCCTTAGAGTAGCTTGTAAAGGCATCTTAGGTAGGTCCTGGATGACTGACAAGCCATAGTATCTACTTGTGAGGTGCCTCTGCTCAACATCAGCTACGCGGGATTCTGATCGTGCTCTCCTCCCTTGCCATAGCCACAGTCTCAACCTCTATGTCTCCCTAGTCAACCCACCTATGGCCTCCCCAATTTGATTTGTGGACTCCTTGATGCTCTTCTTCCCTGCTAGTTGCAAACCTACACTTTTCCTCTCTTCTTCTCACAACTAGGCAAATAGAATGACATTTAGTGCAAAATAGAAGACATAAGTGAAAAAACATGGGAAATAACTTTTTTTTGCTGGCCGAAATTGCCAAACGTCAGCGTGAGTCATGGGCTCATGACTCGCCGAGTCATGGAAACAAGTTGTTATGACCCATTTGCCTTGACAGCTCGTGGACTTGGAAAACTCGGACAACTCACAGCGAGTCCAAGAACTATGGCTTGGACAACTGAATTTGCATTACTCAATCAGAATATCCTCTGCTTGTAGCTTTTGTTTGTATAATGACATTCGTTGACAAAATTGTCCTCTTTGTGCGCATGTAAGCAATGCATGTGACACATTTGTTACTTGCAACTTGGCCTCTGTTCCGGATAACTTGTTCTACCTCTCAATATATACTCCGAATAAAAACTCAAACTTGCCTCATCTTCTTTTTACCCCTCACACAAGGCAGGGACTCCAGCTCAACAAAAGCTCTTGTTAGTTAGTGTAGTTGTAACTGTTATGGCAACTGCTAACAGTTTCTTATCCCTGTTTAATTGTTCTACGCTGCACTTCAGTGACAATAGAACAAAGCTTTTACCTCTGTTTTCACAAAGCCTTAGGTGGACTGGTGGCAACAAAGCAAAAACTCATCAATAGCCTGCTGATGACACTATCTTCTTTGGTGCAACAGAAGTACAAAAAGGTTGAGCCCTATGACAATCTTGGATGGCTATGCTACAAGTTTACAAACTCCAGAAAACGAAACGTGTATAAAACATTGTTTTATTTTAATTTAAAGCAAGTGAAAGAAAAAAGCTTAGACTGGCATCTATTATAAACTTTAACAAAGGCAATTTTCCACATAAGCATCCAGGTATTTCATTGTTCTCTCCAGCGCTCTGCAATAAAGCACCAAGCCAATACTTAATCAACAGCTTTTAAGAAAAGATACCAGCATGGAAATAAAAATTATTGGGTTTGACAGGAAGCAAACCAGGAGTTATTTCCAACTGACCAAGCTCATGCAGAATCTTCTCACCAAATGCGCATCAGAAGATTACAAATATCCTTTGCAACAGGGGAAAGCAGCCTAAGTCAGAGGTGGAAGAAGATAAGGGGAATTTGTCTTCCTCAAACAAAGGGAGCATTGACACAAGCTTGTTTGGAGAATCCACATGGAACAGACTAGCTCTGGAGCTATGTCCTAAGAGCCAAGTACCTAGATTACAATGACCCTGGCTGCATCTTCATAGCTTCTATATTGCCCCAAACCATATTTGGGAATCCATTAGAGCAAGTAGGGAAGTCATCTGTCACAACCTTAGCTGAGAAATCAAGGATGGCTGAAAGCACTATTATAGGAAGACTCACGGGATGGCGACAGACCTCGCATAAACTGGGAAGAGCTGCATTCAATTAGAGTCAGGTAGTGCTGCAGCAGCTACAAACAGCTTTCAACAATTGGATTGAAGATAAAGAAATGGAAGGTCCTCAAACTGCAAGTGTCGCACACTGACCAGCAACAGAGGATTTTACAATCACACATTGAGTCAAATAGAATCCAACTAATGAGAAACTAAACAAACTAAAATAGAACAGGGATCATATCAAAGCATGTAGGTAAAACCGTAAAAGCAGAATATGACTACCTTATTGCAGGGGATCCACCCTGTTACATTTTTGTCATTAATAACTGTCGCTGCTGTTTGTGAGTTTATCTCACCTCAGTCGAACTCCCTGGCATGACATGTGTTAAACTTCCTTGTGCACTGATCAACATGTTTGTCTTCTTGTGCCAACTGTTAAAACGTGTATCTTCATGCTGTCGCTGTACACATGTTTGTGTTTGTAGATCGACACTTAACAGGATGACAAATTCGGAGGACTCTCGCATAGCATAAGAGACATGCTATCCTTAAAACGGTGCATGTTCCCCATAGAAAGCAGTGCCAAGTGTTTGGGTGCTGTCATTTTTGCGTTATCATGCCTGCTGTCATTGCATCTTTAGACAGGCCGTTGAATGATTGACTAACGCATATGCTCAGAATTCCTTACGAATGGAAAATTAACGCTTCTCACTTACTGGCATTATAAACCGCCATAAGATGAGAGCAGAAACATATGAAGAAAAACGGCTTCCTGGCAATAATGATGAGCACAGGTGGAACGAAGGAGATGACACAGCAGTTAGTGTAATACAAAAACGTGAAGCATAGCAAAAAATACAGACACAGAAATTAAAGTAACGTGCGGGAGTTAAAAAGTGTAAGTGTCCCAAGTATAATGTAGGGTTTATCTGTCAAAACGCATGTATAGTAAAAAAAGGGGAACGAATGGAGTTTGGAGAAAAACGCAGAACACGTTTTAAAAATATCACACACGACAGTTTTTTTTTTTTTAAAAAGATTGAAGTCATGCAAAAAAGGCAACAGACTGGGACTGTTGTATACGAGGAGATATCAGAGAAATCCATAGAGGAAAGCGATGTCTGGTGTTTTTGGAGACGTGTTTGTGTTTGATGGTTCAAAAAGGGCCCCGTGAAGTCTTAATTCTGGAGACAGTTTTTAAACAGGAGCAGATATAGTAGACAGCTGTGTCAAATTAGTGACAGCTACTACACTACACATGCTTGCAGTTCAATTCTGTCAAGTTGGATTTACAGATTCAGTTGAGTAGAGCTGTCAAAGAAAAAATCAGGAAGAACACTCACAGCATCCCGAGTGTATGTGATAACCGTCTGTCAGATTTCAAAAGGATCAAATTAGGAGCAGTGTGAAAAATCTGGTGACGTGATTCTCAGAAAAAGAAAAGATAACGACAATGCCAGGATTATTGGATGTGTCTGCTAAGTAATGGTTATGAGATGTTTTGTCTAACACTGTGAAGAGGGACTGTGTATGATGCAGGAACAACAGAGGGACTGTAGGTGATATTCAATCTCAGGAAAACAAATCAGTAATCCAAATATAACAAGAAACATTTAAAGTTGTGAAGAAGAGTTTGGTTGAGTTTCAGTAGCTGGAGTGTATGTGTGACTAAGGCTAAAGTTCAGGATATCATGTTGTGCAACGAGATGAGATGAGAGAGACTAAACTGTGGAGAAGAAGCACAAAATCTGATGCAAAAGAGTCTGTCATTCATTTGAGCATCTCTACATTTCTGTAAAGACATAGTTTTTTCATTTGTGTTGTAATCCAAATATCTTTTGTTTGGGTAAGGTTGTAGCCTTACAAGACAGGTTGGAGCCTGTTCTGAAGAATTATTGTAAGAGTTGTAGCTCTCAGCGAAAAGGGTTGTTGCCCAAGTGATTAGAGAAGCCGTGGTTTTTTAACCCTGTTGGGTTTTCCACGTGATAAACTCTTGTGTGTCTCATCTTCTTTTGCTTGTGTGTCTCTGCTTTAATTGTTTTGTTTTTAAGATTGAAACGCTGATTCACCCCCTCCCCCTCTCAGCATTTCTCTGCTTTTCACACCCTAGAATTGCATAAAGAATCAGATAAAAGCAGACATCACAAAATCCAGAGCTTTTGCTTCACTGTTGACGAAAGGTGACATCCTGACATTTGAAAACTTTAAAAGAGTACCGTAAAAGCATCAATTTGCAGCTTGTACATCGTCTATGAAGAAACAGCCTATCACATGCTCCTTCACTGCTCCTTAGCAAGAGAAATCTAATGTAAATTTGTTTGGATCTGCCTCAAACCCCTGGAACTGACCATTTACATGTGGCCGGTAAGAAGCAATCATGATTGCTGGAACCATTATGGTTGAACATTTTCACTCTGTTTTATTTGAAAGATGTTGAGGAAAAAAACAAGACTTAACAGAAGCCAGTTCTCTTCCGTGGCAATTTTATCAAGTAAATTGATGCGGCTATCATTGAATCACAACTATCAACCTTTCAGCCACATTCAAGAAGCATTCTACTTAAGATTAATAAATTGCATCATTGAATGTGAAGAGTTTGGTCAGAGGGCAGCACGAAATGCAAGTGCTTAAGGTGAAGAGAAGGGCAGAGAAGTGACCAAAGACCCTTGGGGACATTAATGCCCATGTGAGCAAGCTTTATCTGATCCCAAAAGCCTTCATCTCGCTTGGTGCTAGCAAGGAACACTGACTTTACTTTGCCAACAACTCTTTATTTTCCACACTGCAATTGTAGGAAAACTCGTTGGGGCAGCATTGTACTGGAAAAACCGCCCCTCAAATGATGCCAAGGCAGAATTTGGAATTTTTACACAATGTTAGAACTTAAGGACAACTCTGAAAAAGACGTCCTTTATCTAGCTAGGTTCAAGCGTATAAGATGACTGATAACATACTCTTGCACACTCACCACACAGTCTTTTAGAAAAATGTTCAAGTATGGTGATCTCCTCCTTCCACATTGTGGAGTACACAACTGCAACCAAAAGGCCTGTGGCACCATACATATTTTAATAGCTAAGCAGAAACTAACACCTTCAGCATTAGATTTACCTCTATAGTAACTTTGCCATTGACAGCACCTACAATGGTATCACTTTATTCTCCACTAGAAATTCATCAACTGCTAATTCAGTAATTTGTCAACAAAAACAATCAGATCAATGATGCCACTTTGTCATTTTTTTGTAAAGTATTTCCCCATGTCATTAATTTATCATAGTGGGAAAGACATTATTTGACAAAACATGAAGCTATAAGATTATTATTTTTATTTTTTTCTCTTGTAAAATGTCAACTTCGATAATGTGCTTGCACGGGAAAGTGTTCAACAACTAGTCACATTCACAAATTCAGAAGTTGGGGCATGTCTGCAGTATACTATACAGATAACTCTCATCATTTGGCTCATAACCCATGCAAGTATGTCATCAAACTTGAAGGATTCAACATCTCTCTAAAATGAATTGTTTTCACCCACGACTTATTCTCATTTTTTGCAACCTTATTTTTATTTTTTGTATGTCAGGAATACTTGTATAACTAGTATGTGAAAAGACCTTGGCTCAAGATTCTTTGTAAGAAAGTCAAAGACAATGGCATGAGGCATGGCATAGAATATTTAATCATTCTGGTAGCATCAACCATGCATTGTTCTCCAAATGAAGAAGGAACAAGTTGCGATACAAAGCAACTGATGAATGACTATATATATTAAAATAGAAATTAGGTATATAGTATATTTCGAACAGGGGCTACCTAGAATATTAAGTTATACATCTCCAATACAGTAAACTGCCAAGGATGTTCCCATATACTTGCCTTTACCATTCTGGTAGTAGTATTTTTCTGGTAACCTCCTGAATACTACTAATATCCTGAGCATGAGATTGTCATAATAAGAGCATCAATCAAAATAAAAATTAAAAACACTCAATATCATTTTTCTCTTAATGATGGATCGCAAAGTCCGATCTTAAACATTGATGCTAAAACTTCTACACTTTTGTCCCAAAGGCATTTTACTCAAGTTATTTCAAAGAAGGTTGAAATATTAGAAATGGTGCTAAAGAAAATTAAAAAGTGTGCACCAAATTTAATTTATCTAGTCCTACTCTTTCTGGTTCTAATGAGACAATTGTTGATTCAGATACTTTCCAAGAAGAGAATTTTTAACAAATTGTTCACATCATTCTCTACATTACATGGGATGTCAAAAGACAAGGACACCAGGATGAGTTTCAGGGAGAGCAGTCTAAGAAGGATTTTTTGGGGATGCCACGGGGAGCAATAATAAATAGAAACTCGCATGATTACAAATTTAGCTACTAAAAAAAATTTTAAAAATAAAAATTCAGATATGCATATAACTTATCTTATTCAATACTCAACTCAACAAGTTCACTGATTCTCATCGTCCAATGTTTTCATTAGAATAAAAGGACCGAAAGTTATAAAATCATAAATGAAAGTATAATGACTAACAAACATTTCTTACAACAGTATGGTCTCATTTGACACATGCATGATTTCACTATGCAACCGTACACCATCAAACTATTACTCATTCTACACCTTTATTGTTTTATTTTATGATTGTCTGCTCTTCTACATCTGTATGCAGTCATAGAATTGCTCATTGATGAGAGGGTAACAGCTGCTTGCTGCTATTAAACAGAACATTTTCGTTCCATCATTGTATACAGTCATTCAACAAGTGATTTTTTTCTTTCCACGATTACATGAGTGACACGATTTCCCTTTTACAAAAAGTGTACAAAATGCATGCTATCTTTTAACTTTCATTCTACAGTTGTATGCAGGCATTCAACAGTTGTACAGTTGTACACTTACATTTTATAGCTGTATGCAGTCATTCCAAATCCTTTCAATGATCATATGGAATCATAAATATGGTTTTCATACCATACAGATTTTTTGTTTAAAAAAAAAATCTGACTGTCAGGGGAACATTTAACCATTTCAAAAAAAGTCAAGATAAACCAACCCGACACTGGAACATCCCAGAGATGTTAGGTTATCACGAACAATGTTCTATGGACACATCCCCAGTTCTCTTTGTGAAAAGGGATTTGACCTGCCATCTATCTCACTATACCAGGGAAAAGAGTAGAGATGTGAACTGGGGCAGAGAATGCATCCCCTCGGAACCCTTGTAGTTCTTGACTTTGATTGTAGTTCTTGCGTTTGATTATGACCTTGACTATCATTCAAAATGCAGTTCCAAAAGAGGGATGGTGATGCAAGTTGTGGTATAAAGCAGTGAGAGTGGCTAATCCCCAAGTAGCCACTGGTAATTTTTGAGTCTGATTGTGACCACCGACTATTTTTCTATTTTAAAAATGTAAAACAAAACCTATGTGATATATGTTGGAACTCTAATAATATATTTTGAACTATTGATTATGATTTAAATTTTGTAATTTTTTGTTTAATTTATGCAATATTCATATTATGGTTATTTTTGTATTGACTTTTTTACCATGTGGAGGTCCAAAATATGAAGGCAGGGCCCCACATATGTTAAAATTTCAGACCGTGGTAATCAGATTCTGCACTCAAGAAAATTGTACCTAAACACCAAGAAACTTGAAAAATACTATTGAATCTGCTGATTTTGTATACAATTATCTACAAACAAATATTGGTGAAAAGATGGACAATGAATATACAGTATCAAACTCTCAAGCCTCCAACCATCTTCTCAATAAATCTGAAACAAAAACTTATTAATTATGCTCGCACTCTGCCTTTCTTTTATAGGTGGATGAAGGATAAAAAATATCTACAGCAAAGTTGTGTACATACGACTTCTAAATCTGAAACAGCAAGTATGCTGCGTGCATGCAAACTTAGACTTGTAAATCTGAAATAGAAGACTACCAAGAAGAAAAGTGAAATCCTAGAATTGCTTGCATGCACTCTCCTAAATGGAAGGCACGAATACGCCCCTCTTCAAAGAGCAAACTGTCACTACTGTGCCATTACTGTGAGAACACTAACAAGCAATTCCAAGTAAAAATTCAAACAGGGTCCATATCCAAACCCAAACCCCTATCGGTGCCTTTGTTGTACATTGTTTTCACAGGCATGTGTCCATGCAGTTGTAAATTTTGACAGCTTTAAGGCAACAACTTAAATTACATGTCTTTTAGTTTGGACCAAAGGGCGCACATTTTAGAGTTCCATTTAAAAATACTTTGATACAATCAGTGCACACATTTTTGAGCAAGAAGGTCCTATTAGCACTAAATTTCCTCAATGAAGCCCCCTTCTGGAATGGTTGACTCATTCCCAACAGTCAGTGATCAAAGGTGCAACAAACATAGGAATGTCACCATGAAGTGGGTGACTTCCCCCTGCATTTTAGATGGGTATTTCCCTTGAATGATAGGAATCTTTGGTGTTTTTAACTGAACAGTTCAAAAGGCATAGAAAGATGCAAGCTAAAAACAGAAAGGGAAAGGTGGGAAACCTTTCCTGTTATAAATGCAGAGAACCACTTAGGAATCTCGTAAGGAGAAAGGAAAGTAGAAAAGAGCTACCTCCAAGAGTAGTTTAGAAATAGGAATTATTATATGGTGTACCCAAGTATTTCCACCAAATCTATCTGCAGATAAGTGAACCACAGTTCACTGTTCAAAACCCTCATGAAGAAAAAGTATGAAGAAGATAAGTATGATTGAATGCGCCAACAGATGGTGCAAAGAAAATAACAGTCATCTTCTAACATATAGTAGTTCGAGTCAAATTCTTTCCCCTCAGGATTAAATTAGCTTTCAGGATAATAGTCAAGGTCGGGTCTCATGTCATCATTGTACTTTTGACCATTTAAGTACCATTTGGGGAAAATGAATTAAAGGTCTCGACATTCCAAATAGTTTAATACAAAAGTCAAATAACTAATAAAAGGGGAAAGTGCAAAATAAAGATATATTTTTAATGTTATACAACTTATACTCTTTTAATTCCCAGAAGCACATTGCAAGGTACATTTGCAGGGAAAAGTTTCACTGTTTCAACCAGCCTTGAGTTAAGGGATTAAACTGAAGGTGAATCAAGGTCAAAATCTTACGCTGAAAGAAGGGAGCCCTAGTTTCTTGAGTTACATGTTGCAGTTCATGGCAGCTACCATGTTTGAACAGAATACCCAATTGAATAGCAAGGAGCTTTACAAGGAGTAAGAGTTGTTTCAAGCGAAAGGACAGCAGCTTTCAACGCAAAAGGGGAGGGAACAGCAGTGAGAAAGAGTAAAGAGCAGCATTTTGATTGAGGACAGCGAGTTCTTAATGAGAAGAATTACTTTCAAAGGTTAAAACAAGAGTCTATTAGCAAAGAACAGCACTCCTCTGATAGAGAACAGTCCATATCGGATATCGAACAGCAAGTAGAGGAGCGAAAAGAAGTTCACATATGATGAAGAGGCGGATTTCATCAATGAAGAGAAGATCAACATAGCAGATTACTCAAATAGAACAGCACATTGAATGTGAGAACAGCAAGTTTTAGTGCAAAAGAACGTGAATGAGGGCAGGTTTCATCAATGACCAGGAGTTTACAAGCAAGAAAAGCAAGCTCTTAATGATAACAGCAACTAAGGAGCAAAACATGCTGGTTCCTCTCAGGGAAAAATCAGATAAACAAATAGAGCAGAGGGTTTTCATGTCATAATTGTTGTTTGATGAAGAATGGAACAGATATTTTTATAGGGAAGCAGCAGATAACAAAGAGTTAAGAAGAGGTCCACATGTTTGGTCAAGTCAAGCTATGAGGTAGGGTTTCAAAGTTTCAGAACCCTATTCTCATTAAGTTACTATTCAATGTCATTGTTTCATTTTGGAAGGAATGTGTGATTTTAATTAAAGGAAGCAGCCAAACCATGAAGACCTTAAATATCCTTGCCAAAAGTTTTGCTTGCCTTTTAATGGATATGCTGTTCATAAAAGAGGTATGAGTTCTGTTTAGAAGAGAGAAAGCAGTGATAGTCATTACAAAGGAGCAGAGATAACATATAAGCACAAAGGAAACAGTGAAATGATAGAAGAGAACAGTGTCAATAAAGGAGAACAGAGGTCAAGATACTTGAAAACACAGTCATGCATATGTCAAGAGCAGTGAGGAACGTGATGAACACTGTTACAGTGACCAATGTGCAATTAATGAAGAACATACAGGTGGTAATGGATGAAAAACAGTCAACATGGTCATAAAGGATATTCTGAAGGATGGTCAAAGAGCAGCCATGGCTAATGGAGGTTTGGTGTAAGGTTGCACACCCCAGAAAGATGCTAAGAATGACAGTCATGAGCAAGGGCAAAGGTGACTTGGTCACATAGAAGCCAATAGAGAGAAGCTCTAGACAACGATGAGGAGAAAGATTACTGACATGCAGTGACAATTAACACTTAGCAGTGTCAAAGATGGTCGCACAAGGTATTGTGAGAGTTTGAAGCAAGTGGAAAGAGCAATCTTTGAAGGTCCTTCTAGCATCCTAGAAGGGCCATTATACAAACTCCACATGCAAACACTTGAGTTAAAATAGTGATTTAAAGAACGGTTTTACTGTCATAATGCAATCTTTTACAGAATGGCAATCTTTTACAGAGGAGCATGTCAGATCATGAAGATCAAAAGGCGACCATGATAAACAATGTCAATGACAGTAAGAAAGTGCTTTACAATTATATTAACAGAGGTATCTAGCAAGCACAGGAAGGATAATATTATCAATAAGAGCAAAGATGAAGATTAATAGAGGTGGATGACTGTTTTAGAGATCAGAAATAAGGCATGAAGAGAAAAATAAAGACAGACATCTAGAGGTCTCATCTTCTTCAGAAGATCAAGTTCCTGGTTATATAGAATAATGCAATGAAGGGCTTTGAATGATCCATGAGCAGCAGAGATTAGGCATTCTCATAGGATGCAAGAAGGTGTCACCAATGTGAATAGGAATCAATTATGAAGCAGGACAGCATCTTGTACAGATGCCAAGTGAGCAAGGATGTTTGACAGTGATTTGTAATTTGCATAACAATAACATTCAAAAGGTTCAGATGTAGATCAAGCTAAAACAGTACTGAAGAATGGGAATAATGCACAGAACAGAGATACGATCAAATGAAGAGCCAGACAGTGATAAGCATAGAAAGAATGCTACAAGGACCACCGATCCAACAAGGAAGGAGTTTTAAAATTCAGATTTTCAAATGTCTTCATCAATGAGGCCTACATTCTAGGAGGAGAGGTGGCAGTATAGGAGGATATTGTACAGATTTTAAGTTTGCATCAGCAATAGTGATTTGAATTTCAAAAGAGGGCATCAGTTGAGCACCTGATTTCAATAAGTAGTTACAGTTAACTTGAAGCCAGCTCGTCCACACATTGAGTTCATCCATCCAGAGTCACTTAAGGTCAAGAGGGTCAACTGAACCATCAACTTCAGCTTGATTAGAGTTCCAAATCAGGAGCCTTTTTCAATATGTTTTGAATTTTGTACTTCTTTTGGAGTTAGTTCTTGTTCACTTCTTGTAAACACAGCAGAGAAGAGTACTTGTAACTCATTTTTCAGAGTTTTCCAAGCATTGTAATCAGTTTTCCTTTCTAATTTGAATAAAAAGCAGCAAGTTATCCTTCTTAATCATCTCATTTCATTGTTGTGATTAAATGAACTAAAGCTAGTCATTGTGATTTGTCTTGAATCCTTCGTTTCTTTATTCATTTGAAGCAAAGTGGAGCATGAAAATGTATAATTAGTACAGGTTATATGCTGTGCATAACTGTTATATCAGCATTTTATAGTTGTGAAACATAGTTTCCTTAACAAAAAACATTGATAGCAATGTCAAACTTCATTTCTTTCACAAATTTTCTATGGCAGAACACATGGTACGGGTCACTTAGTCTACCATTGAAACACACAGCATATTGCATCATCAATGGGACCCACCAACCATGTATCAAATTTAATCAACAACATGTGATAACTCTTGTAATTTTTGTCTATTATCATCATTGAGGTACATCGATTTTAGGATCATCATCAAACACAAACAAAAGTGTGCAATAATTGAAGACAATTCATACTTATTTGATCAAGGCAAAGTCTATCAATTCATGCTCATCAGGCATCATTTGAGCATTGAAGTCACAGACTTACAAAAACAAGACAAATTTCTCCAATTTTCAAGAAAAATTTGGCTGAGAACAGGTCATTACTTCTCAATTTTGAATTTTCCAACACAACCAGTTATTGAATATGTTCTCATGCATGCAGATTATTGAACTTGGAATTCTAGAAGAGAAAAATCAAAAAATAATCTCTACCTAGCAAATGCAGGACATAGCTAACATGCCAATACAAACCTTATCTTCTGAGTAAAGCAATTTAGTTGATTCATATGTTGCTCCCTTAGTATTTACTTAGGGAAACAATCATTTTTGTACTTAGCAATGTGTTGTCTTAGTGTTATGGCTATTGTAGAATGTTTTAACTTTTATTCATAACATATTAAAATGAAGCATCTAAGAATTGGAAACGCTCCAAAGTCCAAGAAGCTTACCTATCAGAAATATGGATAGAGATGAAGAAGCTAAATAAATCAAAATAAAATTATATGTGCTTATTATATCATTCAAATACATCTTACATATATATATAGGATTTAGATATCTTATTTTATAGGAAACCTCTTGAACTACTTTCCTTATTATGTTGAGTTGTTTTAACAAGTCAACATACATACCACTAATAAAATAACTTATCGAACAAACCTACCAAACTATTAATATGAAGTTGTTTATTAACAACTTAATATTAAACACCAAATTATTTTATGTAACCTAATATTCCTAACCTATGTGAACACTAATTCCCAACACCCCCCTTAGTGTGAACATGGGGAGATTGTTAATACCACACATAGTAGCTCACCAAACCCTATAAGTTAAGAGTAGGGACATACACATCTACTCATGTCGAGCAATAGTGGAACTGGCCTCACTATGCTTTTGTGCTTTCATCCAAGGATAGGGACAAACACTTCTACCCATGGAACCAGGGATAGGGACTAACACATCTACCCAAGGTCTTACATCAAATTTGGATAGGGACAAACACATCTATCCAAAAAACAAGGTCGTGAACAGGGACATACACTTCTACTCACTACAATTATGATTGGGGACAAACGCTTCCAACCACATACATCATCTTGTGAATGGGGACAAACACATCCACTCACAAACAACCAGCAAGTGATTAGGGACAAACACATCCAACTACTTATCTTCTCGTGAATGGGGACAAACACATCCATTCACTAACAATCAAGAAATGTGATTGGGGACATACACATCCAACCACATATAAAAGGTTTGAGAACCAAGTCCTTGTTTCGTATGCAGCCACCATTGTAGATCAGTGCTACTCCGGTCACAAATGATATGAGACAATTGCCGCTGCCACCTGGAAACTGATCTTGGCAGCTTTAGTCTCTTTGGCACAAAAGGGAAATGGAACATTGACTATTATTCCCCCCACAATGTGAAATTTCCACTTATTCATATGGAAAATCAAATGCCACCAAAGTTGATGAGTGGCCTCATCGTTGGTGACCAACAAGAGGACGCTAATTGTCCTCCTTTCTCTGTTGCCTCCTACCTCCAATTTGTTTGCTACTTAATAGGAAAAAATTTCTTTTGAGGTTAATTCTATCAATTATGAGGAAAATATATATCCTCCCCATAATGTGAATTAAGAGTGTCAGGTACCACCAATCATGCACTCAATTACAATAGAAACTGTTTTTATAGTTTTTGACACTTTCAAATTTTGATAGACTATTTTTGCTAACAACAATAATTACCTTCTCCTAAACAAAATAATACATCTTAACTTGATAATATTCTACTAGACTTTTAGACTGCAAAATCTATAATGATATACAACTTTTCAAAATCTATAATGATATATGACTTTTCACCATCATCTTGAACTCTCATATGAGAAAGAAGAGTATACAATGCCCAACAGATCCGTATATGAACAAACCTTCACTATATAGGTGTTCAGTCCTCCAAAAGGCACATGGTTCCTAAATCTGCTTGAAGATTATCACAAAACAATGTGCGGAAACAATGATGAAAGCCTCTAATAGCTGCCACGAATAGAAAAGTGATTGTGAAAGGAATGCCAAAGACCTTGCGCTGCCAACAGAGCAAAAACAAACTTCTCCCAATCACTTCCACATTGAATATTGAAACTAAAGATTGCTATTGCGGGAGGAGTTGTGGCACGAAAACATAAATACTATTTTCACATTGCTAATTTCTCTTTGTAGCTCATTCCAACTAGGAAGATCTCAACAGTACAGAAATATAGAGGTTGACAATATACCCGTTTGGAACAACACAATGCAGACCACACACTAGAAACCCTTCGCAAATGTGCTCGTGATAGAGGAGATTAGGCCAAACAAATTTGCATCCAATCAATACTTTACAAGCAATCAAATAAGATGGTCCACAATAGTAGAATAAAAATAAATATGCCCCTTAACAAAGAAGGAATATAAATATGGCCAATTGTAGAAATAATTCCTTGACGCTGCACTACAGCATGATGGCCTCAAAACCCCAATAACCAACGATAAACAAAATAACAAATCAGATAAACATACACATATTGCAAGGCAAGGAAGGAAGTCAATAGGAAAAGATACGCCAACAATGTTCTCTACGACAAAATGAATTCACCGAAGATTCCTCTCGTGAGCACCTGCAGCAATGTAGACACTTCACTCCTTTTGAGAAAGAGCACACATCACCTTTTGAGAATATGAATCACAATTTGCAGAAAGGTCTGTGCAAAACAAATCGAAAGACAAACAATTTTTATTGGAGATAATGAAGACAATAGAATAGTCCTCAACTCCTATCATATTGCCTGAACTCGAGAAACCTCCAAAACACAAAATAGTAGGCACAGAATCTGTGTTGCTCTGATAATATATCAGAAATATGGATAGAGATGAAGAAGCTAAATTAATCAAAATAAAATAATGCGTGCTTCTTATTATATCATTCAAATGCATCTTACATATATATAGGATTTAGATATCCTATTTTACAGGAAACCTCTTTAACTACTTTCCTTATTATGTTGAGTTGCTTTAACAACTCAACATACATACCACTAATAAAATAACTTATTGAACAAACCTACCAGACTATTAATAAACATTAAGTTGTTTATTAACAACTTCATATTATAACACCAAATTATTTTATGCAACCTAATACTCCTAACCTATGTGAACACTAATTCCCAACATTACCAATAGGATTTACCCTAAGGAAACCCAACGAGAGAAAACTCCAAAAGAGTATATACCTTTGGTTACCATATCTCTTGCAAAGGTTCAATCATACAAGTCAGCTTGCCTATCCAAAGCTTTAAAGAACACAATCAACAACTATCCTATTATAGCATGTTATGATCTGCTACTTGCTGGAAATGCTTGAAGCCTCAAACTACACTTACATACTACATCTCATTGGAATGCTCAATCAAGGAACAATGAATAATGAGGACAAAGACCCCTCATAAGTATATATAAGCAAACCCCGCAGAATTTACTCAAATCAATAAGTCCAGACACCACAAAACATGATGAGACAGCAGGTCCTGCCATTCCTATTCTTTTATGTCTGATTCAAACACAACTGTCACAGACATCAAACCAAAATCACCATCTCATGTCTACCTAAAACAATAGCCGCTGTAACAAAAGTATTAACACCATGCCACTAATGTAACTGCACTAATACAAGCAATACTACCATTGTAATAATGCAACTGCCACCCTGTTGTATCTAGCAGCATTGCAACTATAGAACTAGAGACTATTCTCTATTTTCTAGAACCTTCTTCAATTGTTCAAGACCACAAGATGTCTGAATCACCTTAGAATTCTTCTGCATTCAGAGCAGGGGAAACATCTCCATGAGCACTGGATATAAGCTATGTTACTGGTTCAGGTTTGGTGTTTGGATTCACCTGTGTCGCGATTATTTCTCCCCAGGTTCAGTATGGTTGATATATTAACAATAAATATTCTAAAACATATATATTTTAATTAAAAATAAACTTAATAGATAAATACAAAGTAAGTTAATTATAAATAATCGATAATCTATAATTTTATATATAATATATAATTTATTTTATAAAAACAAAATGTCTCTCTCCTACTCGCTCATAATATTGATGTAAGCAAGTCTTGAAGTACAAAAGTGATAATGCTAGAGCGTCACCAAAACCTTTGATTTGAAGCATGATTCCTGCACTGAAGATATTTGCATGGCTGCTGCCAGAACCAGATTCAGAATGACCAATGGATCATAACCTTTTGCAGCAGCTGAAGAAAGATTGACATAGCAGAAAATAAGATTACAGCAGTTGTTAGCTACAGGTTTCCTTCTGTTTCTTTGAATGTTTCAAGCCAGTTGACTCCTTTGAATCCCTCACAAGATGCTGCTGTGGAAAACTCCCAAATCTTCTTAAGCTTTAATTAAAAGTAGTTTGCTCAAGGATTGGACAATTATTGTAACCAAGCCTAAAAGAATCTATTTTAACATCTTCTTCACGCATTTCAAGGTTGGAAGCTATTGCAATCAAAGACAACTTTCATTCTTTTCTTTCAGCAGCTTTCGAGTTTACTTAAAATCAAAAATGTTATTAAAGTAACTAAAGTGTCTTAAAGATATGATTATGAGCATGTAATGATCTGAGTAAAGCTATATTTATATATGTTCCTTAATCTCTATAAACATCTAAAGTTCAATAACTTAATTTAAATCAAATAGTCCCATATGCAAATTTATATTAAATAATTAAAGCTTAGGGTGAAAGCTCCGAATGGGACTTAAATGAAAGGGAATGTAGCTGTGCAGCAAGACCAAAAGGGCCATGCTGGCAGATTACTGTGACTTCTAACTTTCAGTTGACTGTCCCCGCAGAGTCCATAGCCATGATGACAGATCATATAAACCCAATGCAAATGGATACTATGCAAACTCAATCCCACAAAAAATCACATCGTGCGAATGCCAATAAAGAACAAAAATTCCTATAACCTGCCTCCACCAATGGCAGCAATGTGATAAGATTTGAGCATCTTAAATACACCACGGGATTACTCAACACCCATTAAGAATGAATCAATTTCAATTTCTAAACATTAGACCATATAGAAACTGGATTAAATATCTTAAACTGCAACCATAATTACAAAATTTAGAATTCATCACTGAAAATAATTTATCATGCTTTTTATACTTATAAAATTGTATGTATAAATGAGGTATCAGTACTGAAAAATATTGCCATGATATATTTTACCCTTAAAATCAGAGGAATCCAACTCTTGGTCTATTATTCAAGAAGTAATACTCTATTGATGAACAAGAAATGTACTCTATCATACACAATCAATAGCTGATTGCCTATAAGAATCCCGGACAAGTAATGTTCCATCATGTAGTGCCTTGAACTGAGCGAAACTGAATGAAACAAACCAGAATTCCTCCTACAATGAAGCTGAGCGTAGAATTGAAGCAAAGATACCAAGGACAATAAAGGCAAGGAGGGGGCTCACGTCCAGCAAACCCATGACAGGTGGCAGCATATTCCTGAAGACGTTCAAGTAAGGATCACACAAGTCCCTGATTGCAGAAAGAGGCTGCGTATCCCAGGGAATATTAGGAAACCAGCTCAGCAAAACCCTAATCCAAACAATACTGCTGTAAATTTCCAGCCATTTGGCCATGCCATTAGCCACAACAGACAGCGCTGTCGCGGGCCGGCCATCGTCGAATGGGTCGCTTATAGTAGCGAAAAGAAGGGGGCTAGAAGCATGAACCAAAGAAGCTAAGCCTCCACTAGGACTGGGGTTTAAGAGTATGTATTTTGCCAACAGGGTTCGAATCACTCTTACAATTAAAGCAGACATAATGGCCGAGGCAGCCAACGCAAGAGATGGGTATGCAAAAGAGGCTGCCGGGGTTTCGTTGGGTTCATTTGTAGATAAGGCCCGGCAGGTCAAAACCCTGGTGTTTTGTTTTAGGTTTTGGAGGGGCTTTCGTGATAAATTAAAGGCTTTAAAGTTTGTTGGCATTGCTGAAACAGATTTATTTCTCAAAAGGGTACAAGAGGGTTTCCTTATATGATGTACCTGATGGTAGTGCTGCTGCTGCCCATTTAAGGCCTGAATTTGAATTCTTCCATGCGTAGGGGTCTGTAGTCGAAACTGTAGAAGTGTTGTGGCAGCCATGGTCTGAGGTTCAAATCACACTCCAAGTCGGTGCTCTGCTCTTCCCAGATTTCACTGCTGGTTCTTCGATGCTTCAATTGTTTAGAGCCATTTATACATGATTAAATAGCATTTGATTTAACTGTTATTATATTTTATTTTAATATATCACTAGAATGTGCTCTGTTCTTCCAAGATTTCGATGGGGTTCCTGATTGTAGATGTTTATTATGTATATGATTAAATTGGTTACTAGTTTTTTTTAATATATCTCTGATTCAATTGGTTACTAGTTAGTAATGATAAATTGTTTTCCATTAATTGACTAAAATGATTTGGATGTTAGTTTTTTTTTTTTAGTCCGCTTTATGTATAGGCTAAGACTTAAGTTTTCAATTGATTTTTTACTATTACTTTGCCTAAAAAAGAGTCTTTGTGCAAAATATTAAACATGGTTTTCAATGTTTTTTTGCTATTTACGAGTACTTACTATTCTTTAATATTAATTATACTTTTTATACATGATTCATTTACATTTAGATTAATATTTATTTATTAGTACAAGTACTAATAATGTTACTATTCTTTAATATTTATTATACTTTTTATACATGATTCATTTACATTTAATCTAATAAACCAATTTTATCTAAATATTTATTATCTTATTAAATAAATTATATATTAAACTATATTTTATTATTAATTTTATTTATTTTTAATTACTATTTTTATTGATACACATTATTGTTTATTCTATTTTTATTTTTATTTTTATTTAAATTTAAATTTATTCTAATTATTTATGTTATCACAATCATAAATAAAAGCTATTATAAATAATTTAATTTATAATTATTTTTCTTCTATTTAAGTTTGAATTATTTATCTTGCACCCACTTGTCTTTATCACCTTTATTATCTATCACTTATTTAAGTATTTAAAAATAATTTAATAACCTAATGATATACTTAGATTAAAATTACAATTATTTTGTTCCATTAAAATTTGAATTATTGTAAAATATTTATATTTTTAACTCCTTATATATATATATATATATATATATATATATATATATATATATATATATATATATATATATATATATATATATATATATATATATATTCCTTCTTAAATACTTCTCATATATCACTTTATACATCTTTATCTTTCTATATTTCCCTCTTTCTACCTCTATGTCTCAGTCTCTCTCTCTTGTTCTCCCTTTCAATGTTTCACTCTATATTTTATCTCTATCCCCCCCTCCTCCATATCTCTATGTTTCTTATTCTCTCTAAAAGAATGTATGCATATTTTTGGGTATGATGTATCAGATCTAGCAATAAAAGTTTCTTTCCCTCTAAAATATGACATGGATGGTGGAGCTCTTTTCGCATGGACTAATACACCTAGGTCTCTTCCTAGTAATGTTTTACCATGTGTCAAAGCAAATTTTGACTATGCAAAGGTGTGTTCTTCTTCCTCTTTGTATACAATGCCCATCTTTATCTCTTTCTCTAGATATTGAGTGCTAAGTGAATTCATAGGCTTCAGCCATTTCAAGAATTTGTTCATCAAGAGCTAAATATCAAGGACAACATGAAATTTGTTCATCTTGAGTTAATGATTCTAATTTTGACATCTTTTTTATTGTGGATTCGGTCGTACTAGTCTAGACTATAACTACCACAATTGTGCACATGGCAAAAGAAAGAAAACTTCATTGAATGGCTAGGCCTTAATTATTCTAAACAAATAGAAATCAGGCATGTAACCATGAATTTGATTTTTGAAAAATTGTAATATGCGACATTGGATCCTTAACTCATGAATTGAGTATTAAATTTGTCTTAGGTATCCAACAAATTCTTGAAATAGAAAATCTGTAGCCATTGAGATAAACATTATTTCAATAGATACTTTCAACCTCAAAGACAATACAGTAATAGGATTAAGTAAATCAAATTATAATAAGTTATTTGCATTGTAAACAATAAGTATCAAAGATTTGTATTGAAATATTTAGTAATTATTGGAAAGTAACATTTTAACCTCTATTTCAAACTAGCCACATAATTTAGCAACATTTTGTGTGATTACACAAGCTATTTTATTGTAGGTGTTAAGTTGTAAATATGCCTCTTGTCAAGTAACTCTATCTTACAACTGGTCAATTTGTCTTTTAATTTTTTTCTTAATCATGATTTCCTTTCCTATTAGGCTGGACTCCTGCTGTAACACAGCTCTTGTTTTATATATGATTCAATTGGTTACTAGTTATTAATATTAAATTTATTTTCATTAATTGATTAAAATGATTTGGATGTTAGTTTTTTTTAATTTTATTATATTTAAAAAATAAATATTTTATTATTATTTTTTAAAAGAAAATATAATTTGAAAAAAATAGAAAATGTTTAATATATGGTAATAGATGTAAAGGTAAGTGTGTTATGTTTTAATTTTTGACAATTATTTATATGTTAAAATATTAATATTAATTTTAAATATTATATGCATTCAAGCAAACATTTATATGAATGTCATAGGGGTTAAATAGTCAATTGCCCATAAAATAAATAGGGCAAAAGAGCGAAACTATGAATGACAGGTCATTCTACCAACTTAGAACCAATCAAAATTCTAAATCATCCTAAAATTTGTCATGAGGACAAATCTGATCTTACTCAACATAAACCAAGGACAAGGAGGCAAGGATTTTGAAGGGATAAATGATGGAAGGAAGCAAGAAGAATGGCAATGCAGAGGAAGATGGTAAGGAGAATTACCAATAAAAAGAGATTTGCATGTAGCTAAATCAAGATTTGATTTTAAGCTCATAGACAAGATACTTGTGAGTGTTTTCAAACTAGATTGTAGGAGAAAATGCTACCCACAGAATGAAAATAGTTATAACCAAGGATCTACTCCCACATGCCAGTGTTGTGAAAGATAAGAAAGATAAAAGGTTGAAGGAAGACACAGGAGAAAGGAATGGTATGCATCAGTGGAGAAGAATTACAAAGTCATGCTCATCTCCTCCAAAATCCTAGAACCAGTATGGGATCATTTCAAGGAGTGCAACCTTCTTGTGAAGTGGACTGGAGGAGACAACTGTTACAAGTAGTGGTTGTCATTGCACCAAAAGATCGACTTATTAATGCTCGATACAACCATTAGACTTATAGAAGACACAGGAGGCAATTAAGCCATGTCGTGAACCCCGCGAGGGATGCTGGCCCACTGTCACCAATCCCCCTCCTAGCGTCACTCACTGTGGCCTACATGGATTTGAACCTGTGACCAAGCTCTGATACCACTTGTTACAAGTAGTGGTTGTCGTTGCACCAAAATATCAACCTATTAATTCCTGATACAACCACTAGACTTATAAAAGACATGGGAGGCGATTAAGCCATGTCGTGAACCCCACGAGGGATGTTGGCCCACTGCCAACAACAACATGGTGGATAAGATCATCAATTGGTGTACAACAGAATTCAAAGGTTGGGTAAGTATCAGAGCCCTAGAAAATAATTTTATTCAAATTGATTGTATTGATAAATTCCTTAAGAAAGAAGGTTATTATTTGGAAAATATATATTCTTTGAGGGATTTTGCTTCTATTGGGTGGATTGGGAACCAATTTTTGTTCCAATGAATCAAAAACCTAGGATATTTCCAAAATGGATCAGATTAGAAAATTTACCCTTGGAATATTGGAACCTAGGTGCTTTAGAAGAGATCGAGGAAGCACTAGCCTCTCTCATAGGCATAAAAGAGGAATCCTTCTTTGGAAAACTTAGAGTGAAGGCTAAAATCCTAATTGATTTAGACAATGACCTATGATATCTAGACAATTTAGAGATCATCACAAAAAAAGGGAAATGGAGATAAAAAAAAATAGAAGTGGATTTGCATGAAACGGGAGGGGTGATGTGTCTTAGGGCAAGGATATACAACTAGTTGTCAAATATCAACAAAGAGATGAGTAGAGCAAAAGATATTGCCCTCAACCCCAATCCCAAGGGGAAAAACAAAATGGAAGATAAGATAATGTAGACTAACCTTAAAAGCTTGGATCTAGAGGAGGGGAAATAGTAGAAATGGAATTCATTAATCTAGAATCAGGAAAAGAGAGAATTGTCAATCCAAAGGAAATCAATCAGGGAGAGGACAAAAGGGTATAGGGGAAGGAAACATTAAGTGGGGATGAATTAAATTTTCTTAAGCATGAAACAACTTCCCTCTAAAATGAAATAGACATACAGTTGTCAATAAAGCAACTTGAAAGCAGTCACAACATTTTGAAGGTCACGATAAGAAAAGAGAATGATGGCTCTACTCTTATGAGGAATAGGGTAGATTCTTGTGCAGGGGAAATACCTAAACTTAGCCTTAAGAAAACTAAAAAGGCCCTACAAGAATTTGATTCTAAAGAAGTCACCAATCAGAGCAAGAGACCCTGAAAAACAAATGAGGAAATTGGGAATCTCCAAGAAGGAGTAGGAAATGATGATAAAATCAAGAAGGAGAACATAGCCAACTTGGAACTAGAAGTGGTATGTGAATTCCTAGGGATCACCCTAGTTCCATTACAAGAAGATGAAGAGACAATAAGAGAGAAGTATGAAATGATTAAGAAAATTTGGATTTGGATGAGATGGAAGATGCAGATCATGAACTTTGTTTGGAGATGAGGAACCATAAGAAGAAGATGATGAACAAGAGAATAATAGGGGAGTAAGACTTCTCCAAACATGTCAAATAAGAATAAACAAGATTGAGAAAAAATTTCAAGAAAGAGGAAGGGTAGGAAATCCCTTTCAGAGCTAAGATCGAAAGATGAAGAGGTAGGAGATTAGGCTAAGATCACAACACTTCTAAAAATAGGGAAGGGCAACACCCTTCCTAAGAGAAATGATTCTCCTAACATGAAATATTAGGGTCTTGAGTGCCCCTAACAAGCAACACTTGGTTAAGTGATGGATTGCAACATCAAAAGCATATATCATAATAATGTGGGATACAAATCTAAGTAATGAGGAAATAAAAAGCTTTCATACGAAGTTAGGCAATTGGAAATTGGAGTGGGTCCAATCAGAAGGGGCCTCTGAGTGGATTGTTGTCTCTAGAAACTAGGAGGAATATCTTTCAAAATAATGATAGATGGGAAGCATTGGATTGGAGGAAGAATTAAGAGTCTAACCTCAAACTAAGCTTTAAACTAGTGAATGTATATGGCTTGATCCCCAACATAAGAAAGAGAGAGTTATGAGATGAATTGGATACTTTCTTGGCCTATTTTCCTTCTCCTTGCACTATTATTGGAGGATATTTTGATTCAATACTTTGTTTAACAGACAAAAGATGTAAAATGTAGAAAGTCAATCAACCACTATTAGACTTTAGTGGGTCAATAGAAGCAATTTGTTAGAGATTGATTCAAAGAATGGGTTGTATACATGGGACAATAGACATGTCAGTTTTAGCCACATTGTTGAGAAATTAGAAATGTTTTTCTTTCAAGGGGGATCTTTCTACCTTTCCTTTTGAACTTAAGGTCTCTATCCTATCTTGTTTAAAGTTGGCCACTTTCTGATGCAATTAATGATCACAGGGGATAGAAGACCAGTTTATTGCCTCTTTGAATTTAAAATATGTGGATGAAGGACATAATTTATTTCAATATGATAGAAGGTTGGTGGGGAGAGAAGCAATTTTTAGGCTCTAAACTCTCATGCTTTGCATGACAAAGCTAAATCCATTAAGAAAAATCTCTTGAAATGGAATAGGGAAATTTTCATGGGCATCTTTACAACAAAAAAGGAAATAGAAAAATAAATGAAAGCTTTGAATTCATAGGCAACAGAGAAAGGGATGGACCAAGAGAGTTGTTATAAAGAGAATTAACTACTAACAAAATATGAACATGTTTTAGCCAAAGAAAACTCTCTATGGAAGAAGAAATCCAAGGAAACCTTGTTGGTAGAGGGAGAGAAAAACTCAAAGTTCTTTCGTAATGTCACTAAATGGAGAAGAGATGTTTAATAGAATTAGTAATTGAAAAAAGAAGATGGATCAATAATAGAGGACCTAGAGGTTATTACTAGCTATACATTATCCTACTTTGAATCTATACTAAATAATTAGGACTCTGATTCAAGGAATCAATAGACTTCATTACTAAAATTCCCAGGACAGTGACAAAGGAACAAAATAGTAAGATAACTAGAAAATTCATTAAATAAATAAAGGTAGCATTATATCAGATACACCTAGATAAGGCCTTGTGCCTAGATGGTTTCCTATTTGGATTCTTTCAAAAGTATTGGCATATCTTGGGAAATGAGTTAGTGGAAGCCATAGAGGCAACAAAAAATTCAGGAAGATTCCTAAAGGAGATCAACAATACTTTTATATCCCTCATTCCTAAAAAGGAATGGTATGAATTTGGATGAGTTCAGATCTATTTCACTCTGAAATACAAGTTACAAGATAATGGTACCTAAAGGTAATGGCCAATAGGTTGAAGATCACTCTTCTACACATCATTTTAGAAGAATGGATAGGGTTTGTACTAGGTAGATCTATCTTATATGGGTTCATCATTTTCCCGAGAGGCAATACATCCCATATAGAACAACAAATCCCTAAGTATGTCTATCAAGCTAGACATTAAAAAGTCCTATGATAAAGTGGATTGGATATTCTTGTATAAATATCTAGAGGCCTTTGGATTTTACAGATAATGGGTCAACTAGGTCTTTTACTATATTTATAGCCCAAAATTCTCTATCTTTATCAATGGCTTCTTGGAAGGATGCTTTGAAATCTCAAGAGGACTAAGACAAGGAGAAATTCTATCCCCTTTTCTCTTCATCATCATAGCTGAAGCTCTTGGGAGAACTTACAAAAGAGTACAAAAAGCGGGACTAATTAAAGGAATAAAGATTACAAGTACACTACCCGTGATCACCCATCAACAATTTGTTGATGACATAATGCTATTTGGGTCAGGGAAGAAGAGAGAAGCATTTCAATTCAATAGAATCCTAAGGAAATATGCATTGGCACCCAGGCAAGACATCAATCAAAATAAATTTGAAGTTTTTACTTTTTCATTAGAACCTAGGAAAGAGGAAAACATTTTGAATATTCTCAGATAAAAAACATGCAAATTTCCTTGCATCTATTTGGGATTGCCTTGAAATAAGGGCTTGTAGTCTTCAAAGCTATTGGATCCTTCAAATGAAAAAAATGGAAAAGTGTATATCCTCATGGAAGGTAAGATAGTTGTCTTGGGCTGGGAGGTAGGTCATATTGAAATTAGTTATATCCACCCTACCTATATATTTTTTTTCTTGCCTCAGACTTACAATAGGTATGAATACAAAATTGATGTAGATGATGTGGAAATTATTTTGGTAAGGTATTGAAGAAAAGAAGAAAATTACAATGATATCCTAAAGAAAAATTTGCAGGCCAAAGGAGTTAAGGGGTGTTGGGTTGAGAAATTAGTTATGGAAGAACAAGGCAGTGGAGGTAAATTAGTGAGGAGAATGTATAAAGAGACACATTTGAAATGGGTTATAATTCTTCAAAATAAATACTTGGAAAATACAAAACCTTGTGGAATATTTTGAACCCCTAATCATCTAAAGGGGTCTAGATTATGGAATTTCATTTTGAGCTACATATAAGTAATTTGGGAGCATATGTAGTGGGATGTTTTAGATGGAATATCTTCCCTATACTTGGAAGAATATTGGGGTGGATTTCCAACCATTGATGGCTTAGTGGATACTGGGAGGATCAAAGATCATTTCAAATAGATCTGGGGTGCAAAGTTAGGTATTATGTAGAGGTGTAAGAGTTTCATTGCTCTATTAGGTGTAAATGGAAAAATATGGATGGTATCCCTTTGCCAACAAATTATGTTGCTCAATTCAAACAATTTTCAGGAATAGAACAATGATTTTTAGGCATGGGTAGGATAGATTAGTTTGGACTAAGTCTAAATCAAGGCAATATAGCACAATGGAGGCTTACAAGACCATCATATAGAAATGCATTTTCAAAAGACATAACTTCCATTAGAATTGTGCTAGAGCATGTTGTGTTTTCCCAAGGCAAAATTTTTCTCTTGGTTTGCCACTATAAGGTAGAGTAATCACTGCATAATAGTTCAAGAGAGTGGGATTTGAAGGTCCTTTAAGGTGTTCCCTATGCAAAAATGTAGAATAATCATTTGATCATTTATTGCTAAGATTTCCTTTCGCACAAACATGTTGGAGGTGGTTGTGTGATAGATTAGGATGGGTAAATGTCCCCCCTAATGGCATAATGATCTTGTTCAAATGTTGTCCATGAGGAGGTAGGAAAGATATCTTTGGAAATATCCATATTTGTAGCCCATTATTACTATTACGAGAATTATGGAAAGAAAATAATAGGATAATTTTTCAAGACAAGGAAATGGATAGGGATAACCTATTAAACAAAGTGGAAACTTCCATTATTGAGGTAGTCAATAGTAGAAACTCAACATGCACTTGAAAAAAGGAAAATGGTTCATAGAGTGGGATAGAAACATCAAGAAAGTTTGGTGTGGTTAAAGATTCTCCCATTCTTATCCAATAGTGGGAACATAAGCATGAAGGAAGGAAAATACTACTCTTGGAAGCCCCCTCAGGTTGGTTGGTTCAAATTGAACTTTGATGGTACATCTTGTGGCAACTTGGAAGCTAGCGTTCGTGGGATAGTTCACTTTTGGGATTGTTTAGTGTTGGTGATAAATTATACTCCATTGGTGGAGGATACAAATAATATCATGGAATTCAAGGCATTGAATGAAGGACTTATACTATGTAAGGACTTGGAGATTGACATATTTGAAATTAAAGGGGATTCAATAGATGTGGTCAATGCAGTTAGAACCTGATCAACTCCCAACTACAGATTAGGATCTCTCTTGGATAAGACTTTAGAGCTTCTATAATTCTTTGAAGATTTTAGAATTAATCATATATTCATTAGGGCAACGTGGTTGTAGATAAGTTGGCGAATGTGGTTGTTGAAGGCCTCCTTTTTTAAAAAAATAGGCCTATTAGAGCATTCAAGATGATGTATGAGATTTGGATGATGATGTAAGCAGGGGGTTGACTTGGAGCCTTATGTAATTCATGCATAGGAACTGTATCCTAAGTGGTTGTGGATGTTAACTTATTTTGTAGTGGATTAGGGTCCCACTAGGGCTATGATGACTTGAACTGGAGAAGAATAATTTTGTGAGCAATTTGAGATAGCCAATATTATTTCATAAGGCCATATGTTTCAAAATAAAACAACTGACATGATCTAATAAAATCACCTAGTCTCTCATCACTCGTCTCTAAGGAAACATCAACAAAGTAAGATTTAGTGATATAGATCATTTTTACTAAATTTGGAACCATAATACATTTGAGAGACTTTATATTACGGTAAATTTATGGAGATACTTACATGAGTGAGGTTATATGTTTTGATGGTGGTACAAAATGAACTGAATTTACATAATGATGCATTTATTAGCTCCATCACTACGATAATAGGGCAGGGTTGAAAGCTTTTTCTATATATAGACTATATTGTATAGTCTTGAACACACTTTGTGTGACACATTCTTATTGTCATCTTGCTTTTGTATTGTTGTCAATCCCATGGACTCTCCCATTCGCTTGCTATCCAACAAAGGAAAATGTCTTTTATCGGAGAGGTCAAGGAAAAATGGCTAAGGTAGTCATGAATTATTAACATGGATTGGTTGTCTAAGAAGTCAAGAGGATTTTAGGAAGAGAATTTATCTTCACCACCTATAGATATATGATTGATACAAACATCCCTACTGTGTTCATTGCAACAATGTTGCATATGGAGGTGTCCAAAGAGAACACTAAAAGGTTGTGCATAAACATGTTTAAGGAAGAGTTCCTTGGAAAATTGGACCCATTCATGGATAATATCAATGAAGAATTGATGATTCACACCCTATCGATTACTTCATGATCAAAAGGTATGGAAAGGTGATTCCAAGATTTTCAATGATAAAAATTGAGGATGCAAATTGTTTTAAAGTAAGGAAATCGATCATCAAACATAATGTGGGGTTT
>BSBK01013840.1:45000-50000 GCA_027943335.1 Chamaecyparis obtusa | reverse complement strand
TGTCTGATTTTACATATGGAGGTTCATCTCAGTCATATCAACCTGCCAGCAAAGTTTCATGGCTAGATCAGATGTTTTGAAGATATTGAAGATTTTCAGTATTGGTAGCAGGGGTACAGAAACTTTGAACTCAGTTTTGAAGGCTTTAGAGGGCCCGGATGAGATTGAAAATTTTGGGTGACAAGCGCTTTGCGCAAATCAAGCCTGTAGAGTGCTTCATGACATTTTCAGAATGGGTTATAATAGTCAATCAGGTCAACGGGCGATGACTTATGGTCTTCGAAAGTTGGGTCACCTGAAATGGCAGAAAATATTTTTCTTCAAAATTTTTGTTTGGGTTTCAAACTTATTTTGAGCTGACTTTGATGTAATAAATTGTAAAATAAAATAATTCTAAGTTTGGTTGGCCCTGAGGGCTAAATTTCTAGAACCTTCTCGGGTGGTGGAAATTGCCTATATAAAGAAGGCCCGTAGTGTTGTCTAGGGCAGTTATGGGTAGCAGATCTGGGTATTGATTCGAGGCTTTGTCCTACAGAATATTGTAAGGGAATGCCCATGTGGCTTTACATATTGTAATTCTAAAACTTTGTAATTCCACATTTGTGGAGATAATAAGAAGCCAATTTTCTGTTCTTGCATATTATTGTTGTTGCTTCTCTATTTCTGTTATGTGTTTTGTGGTATTAAGGAGAGCACCCTTCATCAAGTGGTATCAGAGCAGGAGTTCTTGAGTGTTGTAAACAGATCACCGACTGTGAGGTAGTTTGCACTAGGACCGTGGTTAGGGTTTCAGCACACATCACAAAAATGCCTCCACGAAGAGAATGTGGTGGAAGAGCTGGTGCTGTGACACCTAAGGTTAGAGAGCTACAGAGACAAGTGTGAGCATTGCAAGAAGAGATTCGCAGAGGAATGAATCTTAATGTCAGAGATGAAAGCAAGGATGAAGCTGAAGAATAATATCAAGAAGGGGAAGCTAAAATTATGAATCAGGAGGAAGAAAGACTTTTTCGGGCAATTTTCAAGATTGGGAAAAGACCTAAGATTGAGGTTCCTCCATTTTCTGGAAATCTTAACCTAGAGGAATTGATCGACTGGATCAATGAATGTGAAGAATATTTTGAGTATGAAGATGTTGAGGATCCTGATAGGGTCAAATTTACGAAGGCCAGACTAAAAGGTCATGTGAAGATCTGGTGGCAAGAAATTCAATTGGAGTGAAATAGAAGAGAGAAAGTTAAAATCACAAGATGGGATCGGGTGGTGGATAAATTGAAGTGATAGTTCATTCCTGTTGATTATGAGCTTGACCTACTAAAGAAAATACAAAGTTTGAAGCAAGCAAGAAGATCTGTTCAGGAGTATACAGAGGAGTTTTATCAACTCCTAATCAGAATAGGCCATCTAGAAGCTGATAAGGAGAAAGTTGCTTGATACCTTAATGGGTTAAGGCCAAGCATTCAGGAGGAGTTGAATCTGGTTCGAATGAACTATATTGAGGAGGCATATTAGTTTGCCCTAAAAGTAGAAGAAAAGCTGAACAAGATGTTTGGGAGAAGACAAAATGGAAGAGGTCATGGTGGAAGATCTGGTGGACGGTCATATGGTGGCCAAAATAAAGATCCGAAAAAGAAGGATGAGGCCAGTAGTAGTCAAACCAGAGAGGAAATAATTCCAATAGTTTCCAAGATCAGAGTAATAGAGATCAGAGAGGAAGAGGAAGAGGAAGAGGACAAGGATTTGGAAGAGGAGGCTTTCGTGGAATATGTTTTCACTATGGAAAAGATGGTCATAGGGCAATTGAATGTCCTCAGTGCCAAGGTAGAACAGATAGGAGAAATGAAGGCCAAGCTAGAGTTGCACATGTAGATGAAGATGCTAGATCATCAAATTCTGAAGATGCTGAAAGAGGAGAAACACTAATTAACAGAAGAGTCTTGCTGAGTGGTGATAATGAACCTGAACAAAGGAGGAGCCTGTTTCACACTAGATGCAAGTGTGAGGGTAAATGTTGTGATGTGATTATCGATAGTGGAAGCACTTATAATTTGGTGTTAGAAAAGATGGTGACAAAGTTGAAGCTCAAGAGACAAAAACACCCACATCCATATCAGATTGCCTAGCTACAGGATGACCACAAGGTCATGGTTAGTGAACAGTGCCTGGTAAAGTTCAAGATCGGTGGGTACCAAGATGAGGTACTATGTGATATCATCTCTATGGATGCATGTCATATGTTGTTGGGTAGACCATGGCAGTTTGACAGATGTGTTGTACATGATGGTCATGTGAATACCTATTCCCTGACAAAGGATGGAGTGTGACATAAGCTAAAGCCATTGAAGGAGACCGAAGAAAATATATGTGGTAATACAAGAATAACATTTGTTGATGGATGAAAATTCTTAGATGGTATGAGGCATGAGCATGTGTGTTTTGCTTTAATTCTAAAAGTTGGTAAAGAAGAAGTAGAGGATGTACTTGTAGAGGTTGCAAATTTGTTGAATGAGTTTTAGGATATTGTATTTGATAATGTACCTGATGGATTACCACCGGTAAGGAAGATCAGTCATTAGATGGATTTGATTCCAGGAGCCAGTTTTCCAAATAAGGTAGCACACAAAATGACACTAGCAGAAAGTGAAGAGTTGAACAGACAAGTACATGAGTTATTGCAGAAGGGGTTGATAAGAGAGAGTTTGAGTCCCTATGCTGTACCAGTGGTATTAGCACCAAAGAAGAATGGAGAGTGGAGGATGTGTATAGATTCCAAAGTAATAAATAAGATCATAATCAAGTATAGGTTTCCATTGCCACGAATGGATGATATTATGGATTGTTTGAGTGGGGCTATGTATTTCTCAAAGATAGATCTAAAGAGTGGATATTACCAGATTCAGATCAGAGAAGGAGATGAATGGAAGATTGTCTTCAAGACAAAGGAAGGACTGTATGAGTGGTTAGTCATGCCTTTTGGGCTAACCAATGCACCGAGCACTTTCATGCGGCTCATGAACGAGGTCCTGAAAGAATTTCTAGGTAAGTTTGTCATTTTTTACCTAGATGATATTTTGATTTTTAGAAAGACACTGGAGGAACACATGATGCATATTCATATGGTGTTTGAGAAGTTGAGAGATGAGAAATTGTTGATTAATTTGAAGAAGTGCAGTTTTGTGAAGAAAGAGTTAGTGTATTTGGGATTTGTAGTTTCAGTAGAAGGTCTAAAAAAAGACCCAGAGAAGGTACAGGCTATCCTTGAATGGCCTACTCCAAGGGGTGCTACTAAGGTAAGATCTTTTCATGGTTTGGCTAGCTTTTACAGAAAGTTTATCAAATATTTTAACAGTATTTGTGGACCCTTGACTGAAACAATGAGAAAGAATAGAAAAGAGTTTAAGTGGACTAATGGGGTAGAAAAGAGTTTTCAATTGTTGAAACAAAAAGTTATAGAACAACCCATTTTAGCACTTCTAGATTTTAATAAGGTGTTTCAAGTAGATTGTGATGCTAGTGGTATTGCAATAGGAGCTGTTATGAGCCAAGAAGGTAAACCTGTTGCTTATTTCAGTGAGAAGTTAAATGATGCCAAGAGAAAATATTCTATTTATGATCAAGAATTTTATGCTATAGTTCAGGCATTGAAGAAGTGGAGACACTATCTACTTCCTAAGGAGTTTGTTTTGTATACTGATCATCAATCTTTGCAATATTTGAATAGTCAAGGAAAGTTGAATCAAAGGCATTTGAAATGAGTTGAGTTTTTGTAGAGTTATACATTTGTTTTGAAACACAGGAGTGGAAAGTCTAATAGGGTTGCGGATGCTCTTAGCAGAAGGAAACTATTGCTGATAGAGATGTAGATTGAAGTAGTTGGGTTCAAGGAACTCAAGAATTTGTATCCAGAGGATTCTGCTTTTGGTGAAGCTTGGAAAGCTTGTACAAAACCTGTTACTCTAGACAAGACAAAATGGCTGGATTTTATCATCCAAGATGATATGCTATTCAGAGGGAGTCAGTTGTGCATTCCATGAAGTTCTATAAGGGAGAATCTCATCAAGGAGAAGCATAGTGGAGGATTGGCTAAACATTTTGGTCGTGATAAAAACCTTGCTTTGGTTGGTGAGAATTATTATTGGCCACAATTGCAGTAAGATGTGAAGAAGTTTGTACAAAGTTGCAGAGTATGTCAGATGGTGAAAGGAGTGAAGCAAAATACAGGGTTATATCAGCCATTACCTATACCAGAGAAGCCTTGGGAGGATATCAGTATGGACTTTGTTCTTGGTTTACCGAAGACTCAGCGGGAACATGATTCAATTTTTGTGGTGGTTGACAGATTTTTGATGATGGCACATTTCATTCCCTGCAAGAAGACTAATGATGTTGTTCATGTAGCAAAATTGTTTTTCAGAGAAGTGGTGAGACTACATGGTTTGCCAAAGACCATAGTTTCAGATAGAGACACTAAGTTTGTTGGATATTTCTAGCGTACATTGTGGAAAAAGTTGAAGACAGATTTGAAGTTTAGTTCATCACATCATCCATAGACTGATGGACAGACAGAGGTGGTGAATAGGAGTTTGAGAAATTTGCTGAGATGTTTGGTTGGAGATAAGCCAACAGGATGGGATTTGATTTTACCACAGGCAGAATTTGCATACAATAATTCAGTCAACAGAAGTACTAGTAAATCACCATTCCAGATTGTGTATGGAAGTAGTCCAAGAAATGCATCTGAATTGAGAAAGATAGATAAAGGAGAAATAAGTAGTGCTGAAGTTGAGGATTTTGCAGAACACTTGAAGAACATCTATGAGGAGGTGAGGAAGTATATTACCAAGATGAATATGCAGTATAAGGCTAAGGCAGATGAGAAAAGGAGGCATAGAGAATTTCAAGTTGGAGATGAAGTCATGGTTCATTTGTGGAAGGAGTGATTTTTAGTTGGTACATATAACAAGTTGAAAATGAAAAAGTTTGGGCCATGTAAGATACTG
>BSBK01013840.1:25000-40000 GCA_027943335.1 Chamaecyparis obtusa | reverse complement strand
TATTTGGGATTTGTAGTTTCAGCAAAAGATCTAAAAATGGACCCAGAGAAGGTACAGGCTATCCTTGAATGGCCTACTCCAAGGAGTGCTACTGAGGTAAGATCTTTTCATGGTTTGGCTAGCTTTTACAAAAAGTTTATCAGAAATTTTAGCAGTATTTGTGGACCCTTGACTGAACCAAGGAGAGGGGATAGAAAAGAGTTTAAGTGGACTAATGGGGTAGAAAAGAGTTTTCAATTGTTGAAACAAAAAGTTACACAACAACCTATTTTAGCACTTCCAGATTTTAATAAGGTGTTTCAAGTAGATTGTGATGCTAATGGTACTGCAATAGGAGCTGTTATGAGCCAAGAAGGTAAACCTGTTGTTTATTTCAGTGAGAAGTTAAATGATGGCAAGAGAAAATATTTTGTCTATGATCAAGAATTTTATGCTATAGTTCAGGCATTAAAGAAGTGGAGACATTATCTGCTTCCTAAAGATTTTGTCTTGTATACTGATCATCAATCTTTGCAATATTTGAATAGTCAAGGAAAGTTGAATCAGAGGCATTTGAAATGGGTTGAGTTTTTGCAGAGTTATACATTTGTTTTGAAACACAAAAGTGGAAAGTCTAACAGGGTTGTAGATGCTCTTAGTAGAAGGCAACTATTACTGACAGAGATGTAGATTGAAGTGGTTGGGTTCAAGGAACTCAAGAATTTGTATCCAGAGGATCCTGATTTTGGTGAAGTTTGGAAAGCTTGTACAAAACCTGTTACTCTAGATTTTACGAAATGGCTGGATTTCATCATCCAGGATGATATGCTATTTAGAGGGAGTCAGTTGTGCATTCCAAGAAGTTCTATGAGGGAGAATCTCATCAAAGAGAAGCATAGTGGAGGATTGGCTGGACATTTTGGTTGTGATAAAACCCTTGCTTTGGTTGGTGAGAATTATTATTGGCCACAATTACAGCAAGATGTGAAGAAGTTTGTACAGAGTTGCAGAGTATGTCAGATGGAAAAAGGAGTGAAGTAGAATACAGGGTTATATCATTCATTACCTATACCAGAAAAGCCTTGGGAGGATATTAGTATGGACTTTGTTCTTGGTTTACCGAGGACACAGCGGGGACATGATTCAATTTTTGTAGTAGTTGATAGATTTTTGAAGATGACACATTTCATTCCCTATAAGAAGACTAATGTTGTTGTTCATGTAGCATAACTATTTTTCAGAGAAGTGGTGAGACTACATGGTTTGCCAAAGACCATAGTTTCAGATAGAGACACTAAGTTTGTTGGATATTTCTGGCATACATTGTGGAAGAAGTTGAAGACAAATTTAAAGTTCAGTTCATCACATCATCCATAGACTGATGGACAGACAGAGGTGGTGAATAGAAGTTTGGGAAATTTGCTGAGATGTTTGGTTGGAGATAAGCCAACAGGATGGGATTTGATTTTACCACAGGCAGAATTTGCATACAATAATTCTGTCAACAGGAGCACTGGTAAATCACCATTCCAGATTGTATATGGAAGCAGTCCAAGAAATGCATCTAAATTAAGAAAGATAGATAAAGGAGAAATAAGTAGTGCTGAAGCTGAGGATTTTGCAAAATACTTGAAGAACATTCATGAGGACGTGAGGAAGCATATTACCAAGATGAATGCGCAGTATAAGGCTAAGGAAGATGAGAAAAGGAGGCATAAGGAATTTCAGGTTGGAGATGAAGTCATGGTTCATTTGCAGAAGGAATGATTTCTGGTTGGTACATATAACAAGTTGAAAATAAAGAAGTTTGGACCATGTAAGATACTGAAGAAGCATGATTCAAAAAATGCATATGAGTTAGGATTGCCTACTGAGCTAAATATTTCACCAGTGTTTAACATTTCAGATTTGACAGAGTATCATGAAGGAGGTGTTGAAGATGAGGTGCAGTAGCACAGTGGAGTCTTCCAACAACCAGTTCAGATATCAAGGAGATTGAAGACATATTGGACAGTTGTGTTGGCAGAAGCACAAGGAACAGGACATATGAAGAGTATTTGGTCAAATGGAAAGGATGACCTATAGAAGATTCATCATGCCTAACAAAGGAGGAGGTTAACCATCTTGGTTTTCCTCTGCACACCTGAGTTGTGACAGGATCACTTCTCAAATTACCTCGGGTGTCTGATGCAGGAGCATCCTGGGTGTAAGAGCAATCTTGCATCACCCAAAAATATTTCTATTTTTGTATTCAATAAGGGCTATCTTGTGCAGAGTTGCTATTTATGGAAACTTTCTATTTTTGGTAAGTTGGTCTTACGATCTTGAAATGTCTGATTTTACATATGGAGGTTCATCTCAGTCATATCAGCTTGCCAGCAAAGTTTCATGGCTAGATCAGGTGTAGTTTTTAAGATATTGAAGATTTTTTGTATTGGCAGTAGGGTACAGAAACTTTGAACTCAGTTTTGAAGGCTTTAGAAGCCCCAGATGAGGTCAAAAAATTGGGTGATGAGCACTTTGCATTGGTCAAGCTTGTAGAGCACTTCGTGGCATTTCCAAAATGGGGTTATAATAGTCAATCGGGTGAACTAGTGATGACTTATGGTCTCCGAAAGTCAGGTCACCTGAAATGGCAGAAATTAATTTTCCTTCAAAATTTTTGTTCGGGTTTCAAAAGTTATTTTGAGCTGACTTTGATGTACTAAATTGAAAAATAAAATAATTCTAAGTTTGGTCGGCCCTTAGGGCTAAATTTCTGGAACCTTCTCAGGCGGTGGAAATTGCCTATATAAAGAAGGCCCGTAGTGTTGTCTAGGGCAGTCCTGGGTATTAGATTTGGGTATTGATTCAAGAATTTTTCCTATAGAATATTGTAAGGGAATGCCCATGTGGCTTTGCATATTGTAATTCTGAAAGTTTGTAATTCCACATTTGTGGAGATAATAAGAAGCCAATTTTCTATTCTTGCATATTATTGTTGGTGTTTCTCTATTTCTTTTATGTGTTTGTGGTACTAAGGGGAGCACCCTTCATCATATATATATATATATATATATATATATATATATATATATATATATAATATATATATGCATATATATGTATATATATACATATATATGTATATATATACATATATATTCTTGGCATTAAGTATGATTGTCATCAGTGATAACACTTATTCAGACTTTGCGTGCTTACTGAGCAGAACAGTGCTTACCAAGTAGAACAATGCTTACTGAGCAGGACAGTGCTTACCGAGCAAGACAGTGTTTACCGAGTGACACTATATCTACGAGGTCTCTAGTATATACCATGTTCGAAACTACAACCGAGTGGTTAGTATGGACCGTGCCTCCACTTCTACTGAGTGCATGATGATGCCGAGTAATGCAGTGGATGCTGAGTATTAGAAAGTCACTGAGTTAGTTTGCAGTAACCGAGTCACTATATTTGGGCTGACTCAGTAATATTTGTGTTAACTTGTTTAAGAGCTGACTTTGTAATTATGTTGTAATTGTTTTAGATTGATATATAAACAATGTTTTATATCATATCTAAAAGAAGAAAGTATGTGAAGTATGAAAAAAGAGAGAAAGACAGAGATAAGTGAATTACAAAGGGCTACAGTAGTATAAGAAGTAGCAAAGATCTATCCATCACAGAAGGTGATCAGTGCATCAAAAAATCTCAATCAACAAGTACAGTTGCAAGTAAGAGATCTACTGTTTCATCCTAACAGGTGAATCAGCTTGAAATCCTTTAACCGGGTAGACTTAACAGTCTTTGTAAAATCTCTTAACCGAGTGCATACTTCATTGTATGTTTGTAAATCCTCTAGCAAGGTGGACCTAGTAGTCCTTATTGCTCCTAATAGGGTAGATCATTAGAAGTGATCATTGTAAGCCTTAACCGACAAACTTTATACTGCAGTATTGAAGTTTTGTGGGTATCATCCCCACCCTAATTTTACTTTCTACTTGGAAGGTTTCTGGGTCACAAAATCTCTATGTTCAAAGTGTTATGAATGTTTATTCTTTCTATTACTCATGCATGTAGTTAGATTATCAATCTAATATTATTAAGATCTGAATCTGTTAAAATTTTTGAAGTTACTGATTCACCCCTCCCCTCTTAGTAACCTAGATAGTCTTGAATATTTCCAACAATTGGTATCAGAGCTCCATGGTTCTTAGAATAAATTTTGATAGCTTGAGAAAAGATTCAGAACAATGGAGATATTCAAACTTAACAAAGTAATTGAGAATGAAAAGCTAGATCTAGAAATGGCTATAACTCAACTCAAAGAAGCAAGAGAGCATCTTTCCCTTTCCCTAAAAAGAAGGAAGGAACTTGCAAATCAGATCAATGACCACCAGTATGTTGAAGAAAAGATTGAAGACTTTTTCCCTTCAAGAAACTCAGATGAAGCAAACAACGCAATCAAAGAACTTCTAGAAAAGAGTGGATCTCTGCAAGAAGAAGTGAGAAAATTGAAAAGAGAACAGGAAATTCAGTCAACAAGATTCTGTGAAATCTTAGAACAAAGAAACAAAATGAAAGATGAAATAGATGGAAAGAACAATGAAATCCAGAATCAAACCCTTCAGCTAGAAAACCTTATTGATCAAATCTCCAATGCAAATGAAGAAATCTTGACTCTGAGATCAGAAAATGAAAATATAAGAGAGGAGCTGAGATCTGAAAAACAAATCAATTTAAGAGTGACGAGTGACCTAGATGCTGAAAGGCAAATCAATGAGAGAATGTTGAAATCTCAAGAAGATATTAATCAGGTGTATGAATGAAACCTTCATAGGCAAAAAGAAAAAGAAGGACTTGGATACAAAGAGGAAGGTGAATCCTCCAAACAAGGTACTCAAAAGAATCAGAAACCTACTTGTAATCATTGTGACAAAATTGGTCATACTTCAAACAAATGTTGGAGCAATGGAAAACCAAAATTCAATGGAAAATGCTACAATTGCAATCAGCTTGGTCATAAAGCAAATGAATGCAAGGAGAAACCAAGATTTGAAGGCAAATGTCACAAATGTAGCAAACAAGGTCATAAGGCATCAGAATGCAGAACTAAAACACCCAATCCAGTGAAACAAATTATTAAAGCAATGTTTGGTTGGGATTACAACACTTGGTGTAGATGTCATTACTGTGGAGAATATGGACACATTGGCATAAATTGTGTAAGGCACCACTTGAGAAAAAGGGATTCTACCATAAGATGTTATAATTGCACTAAGCTTGGTCACATAGCTAAAAACTGCATGAATTTAGGCAAAGTTGAAGATGAAAAGAAAGCAAATGCAAATAGCATTAGGAAGTAGATGAGACAGCAGTGGATTCCTAAACCTACCGAGAAAACCAGTCCAAGTAATGTAGTCACTCATGAAGGGAGTGGCTCTATGAACTCTAACTAGTCTCCAAGAAAGCACTGGAACTATATCTTCATAGACATATTCCAAAACAGTTCCTGAACTGATGGAAGATAGATCCAAATTAGTATGCGAGATACAGTAGGATCACAAGAAGGTTGGTATCAATTACCACCGAGCAAGGTCAGGAGTAACCTAACTTCATTTGGTTACCGAGTAAGGTCGAAGAAGTATGAATTCGTATGTTCTCTGAGTTGCAGAATCTTCACTAAGCATTTAATGCATAGTGGATGACAGTCTATCAAATTCAATACCCTAATTCCTATGGAGCATTAATGACAAAGTTTTAACAAAAAGCATGAAATCAAGCTCATTCTTCACCGCGAATATTAGCATTTTGGGCAGCAAAATTTCTAGTGCGATCAAGCGATTCGAAGCAAAATTTTAAAACAAAAATTTTTCTACCGTGCTGCCATGGCTTCATCCAACACCAAAGTAAAGAAGGGTTCGGAAATGTTAGTTCATGGAGAATGGAAAGTGCTGAATTTCAAACTCGTGCCCGCGATTGTAGAAACCCTAGATCCAAGTGGAGCTCAGTCTCAAATTTCTCCAAAGGTACTTCTTGTAAATGACATTCGTAGTCATTTTAAAGGTACAATTCAAGAACTTGGAACCCTAGAGATAGATGTTGTTCGTGATGAACTGTGTGTTGATGGTGTTCTCAAACTGAGACATAAACATTTGGAAGAAAAGGGTTTAACACATATCACCCACTTGCCTCGGGGTTTCCAGATAAAATGGATAAGATATATTCTGATCCGAGTACATGAAGGTAAAATTTGGCTTGAGCAACCAGTGGAAATAACAAAGAAGATGATTCACCAAATCACTGGTCTTCCCATGCTTGCCCAGGCTAGATCTACAAAAACCCTAGGTCGGGTAGAGCTGGAAAAGAGAACCCTAGCCGAATGGGATGGTACAGGTATGAAAATTAATAGTATTACCGATGTAGAACTAAAATTTGGCACATATGTAATAGCTCACAAGATATATAGTTCAAGTCAAAAGAATAGTGTTTCATGTGAAGCAGTTGACCTAGCCTTTAAAATTGTGAAGAACAATCTGTCATTTGACCTAGCAGATCTTTTGTTGAAACAATTCAACAAGAACATGGAGAGCATCCAAACCTCAAAGAACAATCCATGTAAGTTTGGCTCACTGTTGGTTTGTTTATTTTTCTATGCTCAAATTTTTTTCCCATCAAAAGGCATAGTAAAATGGAGAAAGGATGTACCTATTCTTTATCAGATAAATGAGTATATTGTAGAAATGGGTGAGAATTTTACAAGCATAATGGATAACTATTTTGAATCTTTTAAGGAGAAGATGAATAACAGATTCCAAATTCCACTAAAACTGGTGGAAGATTATAAAGATGATATTTGTTTCATGGTTGATTGTGATAGAGTATACATTCAGGAAGTAAGGCCTAGGATTTTATGGGTGAAACCTCTTCCTTATGAGGTAGACATTGATGAAACAAAGGATATAATTGAAGCCCTAGTAAATCAACCTGTTGATCCAAAGGCTCCATACTTTGGAACATATGATGAAGCTAAGATAAGAATTGAGCTAAGCATAAAAATTCCACAGGCGGTTAACAAAGGAAGAAAAAGGATGGCCAAGATGCAATCTAGCACACCTCTAATGTTAACTAAGGGCATAGGAGAAGATATTGTAGAAGAAGAATAAAAGGATGAAAATAAAGAAGAACAAGTGCTTGTAAAGAAGAAAGGAAAGGTAACTATCACCAAGGAACCCACTGCAGTATTCACAAGGAAAAGATCAAGGGGCAAGGCAGGTAAAATCAATGATGATATAGTACTCAAAAGGCCTCCTCCCTCATTTGAACAAAATATTAACGATTTGAGAGAAGGATCTGGAATTGCAAATTTCAAATCTCTCAAATATGAAATTAAATCAAAGGCAGAGTAGTAGGAAATAGAAGATGTTGTCATTGAGAAAATGGGAAAATGGAAGTACTCACCTAATGATATGGCTTCTCAAATTCCAGGTGTTCTATTGGATAAAGTAAAGATGAGATGGTCCAATGCAAGACAAATTGTCAAGGACATATATGCTCAAACCTTAAGATAGTTAATGCCAAGTTTGAAAGATGATGAAATAAATAAGGCATTGATAGAAAATAAGTGCAAGATGACACTAAAATTCAATAGTTGTTTAATTTTGATCAAAGATATAGATTCAGTTGTGAAGAGGGCAAATTCTACTTGGAAAAACATCTATCATCTTCACAAACCAAGTACTGAAACTGTGATAATCAAAGATATTGAAGATGAAAATGATGAAGAAGAAGAAGAAGAAACAGTTCAAATTGATAATGTTGTGACAGAGGAAGCAGGGACAGAAGCTACCGAGGAAGCTAAGGAGAATGTTGAGGAAGATGATCTAGTTCGGATAGCTGTAGAGGTAATTGCCTCACTTCCCCACTCTCTAGTAAAAATTGCTACATCTAGCTCAGAGAAAACTTCAAGTGTGATTGTAACAACTCCCTCAAATACATCAAATGTCCAATAATCACTAGCACACCTCAATGTATCAATAACAGAAGTGGCTACCACTTCATCTACTGAGCTTCAGCCTCCTTTTTCCACTAAGTTGTAGTCTTCTGTACCTTCTTCAAATTTGAGTTTTTCAGCAGTAAGTACTTCAGATTCTACAGTTGTAAATACTTCAGTTTTTGATTTATCAAGTATTCCAATTAGCATCCCATCAGTCGAAAGTTTATCAATTGTCACTACTAGTCCTACTGTGTCTACAATAATTTCTACTACAAAGGCAATAAGTATAAAGACTCAACCGAGTACAAAATTTCTGAGTAAGAGTGTAGTAGAAGGTATAGATCTAGATGAGGAGATACAAATTCCCCAGCTAGATTTTGCAAACCTCACTACAGATCAAATGCAAACTGTTGGTGAACTCCTCCAGAAGAAAGCAAAGCAAAAGAAACTAAAAGCAAAAAGAGATAAGGAATATAAGATCATTGAGGATGCCAAGAACATTTTGATAGAAGCTATAGGTGTTAAAGTTGATTCCTCTCAACACATTTTGTTGCAATTGGTAGAAGAAATTAACAAGTTTAATGATGATTCCTCTGGAATAGACAAGTTGCTTGAAAAGGCTGCTTGAAGAAGTTTGAAAATGAAGTGCTTGAGCACATTGCTCAACAAATAGCTATCAATCAGGCAGGGTTATCTTCAGTTTTGACTAGCATTGAGTCCTCCTATTCCAAGGTAACATCTCTTTTTGTCAAAATCTATAATGTTGCTGAGTTCTCAAAGGAAATTAAAGATAAAATAAATAAGATTGATGAGGATCTGAAGATCAGTGCACAAAAGTTGCAACTTGAACCTAGTTCAAGTTCTGCACATCAAATGACAGTCAGATTCCTATCTGATAAGCAGTCAGAGTTATCGAAAGAAGATGCAAGGATCAGATCAACATTAATAGATATTCAGAACATGATCCTTCCCATCATGGATACAATGCAGAAGCATATTGCATACTCAAAAACATTGATCCATGACAATCAGTTTTCAATTGCAGATCACATGATTGAACTCTCTACAGAAGTCCAAGTTGCACTCCATACATGCAAGATTCTGCAAGAGAATTGGGATAGAACTCTAGCACTAATTGGAAAGGTGCATTCTAATTTTCTCTCACATTTTGGTATCTCCGTGTAAAATATTTGTATATACACCTTTGGAATTATTGTCAAAAAGGGGGAGAAAGTATATGAGATATGAAAGGGGGATAAAATATAAATAGAAAATATGAGTATAAGGTGAAATAAGATATTTGTATATATACTGTATAAGGGAAACATGAAATGTATATACAAAACTAGTGTCAGCATGATTGTGTATATAAGTTTTGGGCAAAAAGTGTTTTGTCACTAATGCCAAAGGGGGAGATTGTTGGCATTAAGTATGATTGTCATCAGTGACAACACTTATTTAGACTCTGCATGCTTACGAAGCAAAACAATGCTTACTGAGTAGAACAGTGCTTACCAAGTAGAATAGTGCTTACTGAGAAAAATAGTGCTTACCGAGCAGAACAGTGCTTACTGAGTAGAACAGTGCTTACCGAGTAGAACAGTGCTTACTGAGCAGGACAGTGCTTACCGAGCAAGACAGTGTTTACCAAGTGACACTATATCTACGAAGTCTCTAGTATATACCATGTTTGAAACTACAACTGAGTGGTTAGTATGTACCATGCCTTCACTTCTACTGAGTGCATGATGATGCCGAATAACGCAATGGATGTCGAGTATCAGAAAGTCACCGAGTTAGTTTGCGGTAACCGACTCACTATATTTGGGCCGACTCAATAATATTTGTGTTAACTTGTTTAAGAGCTGACCTTTTAATTATGTTGTAATTGTTTTAGATTGATATATAAACAATGTTTTATATCATATCTAAAAGAAGAAAGTATGTGAAGTATGAAAAAGAGAGAAAGGCAGAGATAAGCGAATTACAAAGGGCTACAACAGTATAAGAAGCAGCAAAGATCTATCCATCACAGAAGGTGATCAGTACATCAGAGAATCTCAATTAGCAAGTACAGTTGCAAGTAAGAGATCTAATGTTTCATCCTAACAAGTGAATCAGCTTGAAATCATTTAACCGGGTAGACTTAACAGTCTTTGTAAAATCTCTTAACTAAGTGCATACTTCATTGTATGTTTGTAAATCCTCTAACAAGGTGGACCTAGCAGTCCTTATTGCTCCTAATAGGGCAGATCATCAGAAGTGATCATTGTAAGCCTTAACCAGCAAACTTTATACTGCAGTATTGAAGTTTTGTGGGTATCATCCCCACCCTTGTTTTACTTTCTACTTGAAAGGTTTCTGGGTCACCAAATCTCTGTGTTCAAAGTGTTATGAATGTTTTATTCTTTCTATTACTCATGCATGTAGTCAGATTATCAATCTAATATTATTAAAATCTGAATCCGTTAAAAGTTTTGAAATTACTGATTCACCCCTCCCCTCTCAGTAACCTAGATAGTCTTGAATATTTCCAACAATATATATGTGTGTGTGTGTGTGTGCGTGTATGTATATATATGTATATGAATATATATGTATATATATGTATATACATGTATATATATGTATATACATATATATATGCATATATATATATGTATATACATACATACATACATACATACATACATACATACATACATACATATATATATATATATATATATATATATATATATATATATATATGTAGATATATATATATACAGATATATATATATATATGTGTGTGTGCGTGTGTATATATATATATATAGATATATATGTATATATATGTACATACATACATACATACATACATACATATATATATATATATATGTATGTATGTATGTATGTATGTATGTATGTATGTATGTATATATATATACATACATACATACATATATATATAGATATACATACATATATATATTTGTTGGATACAATTGTCTAAAGGACATTGTTCGATTAGCTATGTGTTGTCTTTGATGTCACACAAATGTCATATCAATTATTGCTCTCAGTATCTATCGAGTTCAGTCAGTCAGCTAAGTGGTTCTTAGTATCTACCGAGTTCAGTCAGTCAACTAAGCAGTTCTCAGTATCTACCAAGCTCAGTCGATCAGCTAGGCAGTTTTTAGTGTCTACCGAGTTCTTTCGAGTGTCTAAAGGAAACATGACAGGGTAACAGTGTTAACTGAGCCTCCTCGGTTATCGAAGGAAAATTAGTGGTTACCGAGCTCTCTCGGTCTCCAAGGGATGTTGCAAAATTTGTTGTGGTTACCGAGTTCTCTCGATCACCAAAAGAAATCCTTTCAGGATTAATGTTTATTGAGCAAGGTTGACCCTTTCAAAGAATTTTGTTATTACAGTTTGTTTATCACAGCCGACTTGACAATATAAATGATTATGAAATGGCATATATATATAGAAGGTCAAGTGGTGAATAAAAGATATACAGCATGCAGAAATCATTTTGAAGAAAGGTGTGTGCGAATTTTGAAGGATGGTCGGATATCCTTAAGGAGCAGCAAAGATTTAATTGATCAATAAGGATCTAGTGAAACAAAACAAAGATATATATTCAGCAATTCAGTTGCAGGTCATTTCATTGTTACTCTCTAGCAATTGTAGTAGTGATATCAAAATCTCTTAACCGAATTGGTTTAACAACCATTTTGTAAATCCTCTAAGAAGGTAACAGTTCTATTGAATTGTTTCAAGACCTCTTACAAGGCCACTCCTAGCAGGGTGATTAAATCCTCTAACAAGGTCACACCTAACAGTGTGTTTTGTAACCTTTTACCGGGTTGGCTTCTAACCGGGCATCACTTCAGAAGAGTGAAAAATAGTAACTAGTTACATTGGTGGTTTTTCCCATATTGGGTTTCCATGGTAAATCTGGTGTCTCTTGTGTTCATGTTATTTTCTTTATTCATGTAAGTTAATCAGTGATGAATGCTTAAGAATAGTTTAATTATTACACACTTCAAGGATCAAGTTTTCAACATTTCTCTGTATATTTACCAAGTGGCACAGTAAATAATTTGTTAAGATATTTAAGGGATCAGTGGTAATATTTTTGTGGTTAATTGATTCACCCCCCCTCTCAGTTACTACATCTATATTTGTAACAATTGGTATTAGAGCTTTTGGTGCTTATAGGAAGGGTTTCAAGGATCTAAGCTAAAGATCAGGATGTCTTACAAAAGAGAAATTCCAAGGCTTAACAGAAATAACTTTTCAGCATGGCAAGGTCTCATGAGACTACATCTGGCTTCCATTTGTGATTCAGGATGCAAATATATTGATCAAGAATATACAATTCCTACTGGCACATTAACTATTGAAGACATTGCAGAGAAGAAGAACCATAACACTATGATGATAGACATTGCATCAGCTCTTAGCTATGAAGAATTTGATGAAATCAAAGACTGCAAAACTGCTCATGAAATGTGGAACAAGTTGAAGAAAATCTATGGCGGTGATGAAAATGTGAAGAGAGACAAAGCAGAGAGCCTAAGAGGATAGTTTGATCAAATGAAAATGAGAGAAGAAGAAAACATTGCAAAATATGTTGAAAGGATCAAGACAAGTGTTAGTGCAATCAGAGCTTCTGGAGGAAAAATTGATGATGAAATAGTTATAAGTAAGGTTCTTAGAACATTACTCCCTATTTATGCAATAAGAGTTTCTGCTATTCAAGAAAGAAGATGTGAAGAAAATCACAATATAACTTTGGATGCCTTAGTTGGAAGATTGACAGCCTTTGAACTGGATAACTATGACAACTATGTTCCAACTTCTAAAAATATTGAATCAGCTTTTGAGGCCAAACTTTCACTTAAGAAAGGGAAGAAAATCCAATTAGAAAGTGAAGAAGAATCAGAGGAAAGTTCTGATAGCGATCTTGAAGTTATTGAAGCATTACTTGCAAAGAAGTATTCAAGAGGCAGAGGAAAATACAAAGGTAAAACTCCCTTAATCTATTTTCATGTGAAGAAATTGGTCATATTGCAACTAGGTGTCCAAACAAGCAAAGCAAAGATGAGAAGAAAAATTACAAGTACAATGGCAAGAAAAATTTCAAATCATTCAAGGATAAAGGTAAGAAAACATGTTTTTTAGCTAAAGATTCAGATGATAGTGAAGAAGAAATTGTTTTCATTGCTGTAAAAGATGAATCTGATAATGATGAAGATGAGATGGCACTTATCTCTCATATAAGCAAGAATGATACATGGATTATAGATAGTGGATGTTCACATCATATGACTAGTGACAGGACCAAGTTTGAACACTTTGAAAACTTTGATGGTGGTAATGTAAGGTTTAGAAACAATGAACCCTGTTATATAAAAGGAAAGGGATGAATTTGATTAACCAAAGAACTTATATGTGATAATGCATATTGGGTCAAAGGACTAAAGCATAATCTTCTAAGTGTAGCACAACTAATCAACATTGGATTCAAGGTTGAATTCATGAATGACAAAGCAAGATTGTTGGATGACAAAGGAAAACTGATAGGATCAGGAAAACAAACCAAAGGTAACCTATTTTATCTTGATCTTGGTGATTACTCATGTTTTATTGCTCAAATTGAAGAAAGTTGGTTATGGCACAAAAGGTTATGTCATCTAAATTTTGACAACATGATGAAAATAAGAAAATTCAAGAAAGTAAGAGGTATTCCTACCTTGAAGAAACCTGATGTTGGTCTATGCAAGAATTGTCAAATTGGTAAAATGGGAAAGTCTAGTTTCAAAAGTAAAAACTATCAGTCTGAAGATATTTTGGAAATTGTGCATACTGATTTATGTGGACCTATTGGAATTGAGAGCTATACTAGAGAAAACTTCTTTATTCTCTTTGTTGATGATTATTCTAGAATGATGACTGTTATGTATTTAAGAGAAAAGTCTGAAGTATTTGAGAAGTTCAAATGGTATTTGGCAAGAATAGAAAAGGAAACAAGAAAAAGAATAAAATGCTTGAGATCAGACAGAGGTGGTGAATTCATCTCCCATGAATTCAATAATTTCTGCATTGAAAGAGGAATCAAAAGATAGGTATCAGCCCCGAGAACTCCTGAGCAGAATGGAATAGCTGAAAGAAGGAATAGATCTATCATGGACTGTGCAAGGACTCTAATGATTGAAAAGAACATTGCTATGAAATACTGGAAGGAAGCTATCAGCATTGCAGTTCATACCTTGAATCGAGTACAGCTGAGAAAAGACACATTCAAGACTCCATATGAGCTATGGTATGGCTACAAACCAAATGTAAGTTACCTAAAAGTATTTGGTACTAAATTTTACATCTTAAAAGAATCTACAAAAGGAAAATTTGATGTAAAAAGTGATGAAGGAATATTTTTGGGATATTCTTGCAAAAGTAAGGCATATAGATGTCTAAATTTGTCTACTCACAAAATCATAGAAAGTGCACATGTGAGAATTGATGAGTTTGCATAAAAGATTGAAGAAGAAAGCAAAAAGGAACCAGAGGACTACAAAAAATTTGTTTACATCAAACTTGATACATTGCCAGACACATGTAAGGAGACTACATCTATCAAGCCCAGTACAGTAACCGAGTCACAAGAAAAAGTTCAGACCGAGTCACAAAGTACCGAGTCTCAGTCTGAAGCTACCGAGCAAGTATCTATTGAGCCCGAGCAATCTGAACTTGAAGTACATTGCCAGACACATGTAAGGAGACTACATCTATCAAGCCCAGTACAGTAACCGAGTCACAAGAAAAAGTTCAGACCAAGTCACAAATTACCGAGTCTCAGTCTGAAGCTACCGAGCAAGTATCTATTGAGCCCGAGCAATCTGAACTTGAAGATGAAGAAAGATGACAATGTAACTCATTCAGGAAGAAAGGAACCTATATTAGCCAAGTACATCAGAAAGCATCATAAACCAGATCAGATTATTGGAAACAAATCAGATGGGTACTATGAAAAGAAGTAACTAAAAGGTATA
>BSBK01013840.1:2500-20000 GCA_027943335.1 Chamaecyparis obtusa | reverse complement strand
ATCATGTCTCCCATTTTCCACAAATCTGGCTATTGCAACAAACATAGATGTGATATCAGTATTTACTCTGTACCTATTGTCATTTGCTAGAAATATCATCCTAAACTCAATAAACAACTCTTAGAATGAGAGAATGCGTATTAAGTAAGACCAATTTAAGATGCTTGATCCATATCTCCCCCTCAAATTCTTTTTGGCTCCTATTACATATTAGTTTGAATGGGGTTTCCAGCTTGCAGAGGTTCATATAGCATCTGATATGTAGTAGGATTAATTTAATGTACCTATTTTAAGACATGGTTATTCACTATAGATTGAGAATATGGTGTTCTAGCTTCCAAAAAAAATCTTCATTAATCCGGACGTATTTTAAGTTGCTATGACTCTTCATATTATTATCGATCTTGTAAAGGTAGATGACTCAAATTTACATGTTTTAATCTAAACTTGATAAATAAAATAATATTCTAAACTTTCTAAACACTTTATGTTTATACTATATATCATGTTTCAACTTAAATTTATCTGAATACTCTGCAGTATTGAGTATTGTTCTTAATGTTTATATACATTTGGCACCTACAATACTTTCCATATATGAGAAGACCATTCACATATTTAGAAAATAATAAATTCTCAAAACCTAACCATTATGAAAACATACATATAACTTCATTCATATATAGTGTTCAGGGCTAAAAAGGTATTTACATATTACAAAATAACCTTTACTTCCTTGTAATCAAGTTTTATCCATAGTATTATGAGTCTTAATTAACCTACTTTGAACTAGTAACTGAGCCATTCTACCTATAGATTTACTGACTACCCATAAACATTAGGCTAAACAAAAAGATACCCAAGAAACTTAGTCTATTTGTTGTGGAGTTGATTCCTTTTGAAACATTTGACACCTCCATACTTCATCTTTCTTTCTCGTAATGACAATAGCTTCATCTTCAGGCACTGCATTTTTGTAATGTTGAGATAATTTCTTTACTTCAAAGGGCCATTATATGAAATTTTCCACTTCTTCAGTATCTATCTCTTCCAGAATGTCATAACCTTCGGCTCTCCAGTAGTTTAACAACAAATCCTTCTACATTTCTTCTTTCAGGAGTTCTTTGTATAGAAAATCCAAATTCCTAGATATTTTAGACCAGAACATGTCAAAACATCTTTCATCTTTGAACGTCATCATAGGTATACACTGATAATTAGGGATAGCCTTAAGGTTCTCTATCTCTATATTCATCGTGATCTATGGATATGGTGTCATCAGTTGATTTTCTACACTAGATATACTATTTTTTCTAATCTTCCTAATAGACCCTCTTCGAAGATATCCTTTACTATTTTAATGATCTCATCTTTCTTGTGACCATAAAAGGTAGAGAGAGCAATAAAATGTCCCACTATACTCCCATTTATTCTGAAAGTGAATTAATTGTCGAAATGGTGATCTTCTATCCCTTTTTCCAGTACCCTTCTTGCAGAATCATTGAGTGGGTTGAACATTAGATTCCACAGTTATGGTTTTATCACTCCCCTAAATGCCATCACTCAATAGTCATTTAGAGTGAAATTTAAAATCCTAGATTCCATTCTCTAAAATGTGTTTTGCAGGCTTCTTATAGTGTTCTTGGTTCTAACTTCTAAACTATGCTAGGTCTTTGTAATTGTCTATATAAATGTGTATTTACAAAAATCACTAATGAATGCACATACATATTATTCTCAATGATTTTTTAGGATTGCATATGTAATGGTCATTATTATAGCAGACTTCCATATTAATTGTTGATTGCAAGGTTACACGATGTGTTTTGTAACATTAATGATTTCTTGCTCGTGATATGATGGGTATCATCAATCCTATTAATTGAATAAATGAAGGTATAAAGTTATTATAGTTTTGATAAGCACTACTTTGTAAATCCTATTAAAATCAAAACCAGGATTTTAGTATTAGGAAAATAATTTCTAAATCAAATCATGATTGTATATTACTCTAGTAAGGTTTTAGGATAATGATGGGAAGATCTTGTTGAAGCAGAGGTTAGGTAGGGGATAATGGAGAGTAGGAGGGTCCTAGTATTTTAAATAATTACTTTTTGTCTATTCAATACGTTAATATGAATCCTAAAAACTTGATAGTGGATATATAGTTTAATATATATTAATAGAGTCTAATTTTGTGAGTGAATGTAAGGGTTAGTATGTTTGTTTTAAATATTTTCTGCCTTAATTTTTAAGGAGAGGGTTTAGTGAGAAACTTAGTATTTGGTTATATTTATATAAATCTTAAATTTTATCTAATACTATGTTTTCTGTTCATAATATACGAGATTAACCCCATCAACACCCATATTTGCAAGAAATTATTTTTCCTTATTGCCTTCTCTGTATATGTGCTTAGTTTTGTATTGAGGAATATCATTAAGAATTTCTAATATTTCTTCCAATTTAGAATTTAGCTTCTAGTTAGGTGTTTTCTTTGATCTAATGGCATTAATCATAATTTGAGAATCGCCTTCAATCTTGAGTTTCGAAATTCCCATTGCCTTACAGAGCTTGTTTCCTTCAAGGATTGCCATACATTCTGCCATATTATTTGAAGTTGGTTTGGTAGATTCTACACATTTTACTAAGATTTTTCCATTCCAGTCAAGGATTATGCATCCTCATCCAGCAATGCCCAAATTTTCTCTTGAGGCACCATCAAAATTTAATTTATGCCAGCCATATTTAGGAGGTTGCGATTTACATAAAATTCTATCTAATTTTCTACTACTACCACCTTTACCATATAGAGGTGGGATGATAAGTTTTGGACAAATTCTCATGATTTTATTATCCCATGTTGAAAAGGAATTTTTGTGATTAATAAGATTACAGAGTGTGTTGTTGATAATCTCCACTACTAAAGTTTCTATCTTATTATTTAGTGTTCTAACATCTAATTTTTGGTTAGTAAAAACTCTTCTATTACGTTCTTTCCATAACTCCCAGATCGATATAGATGGGGAGATAGTCCATATATACTTATATAATATGGGCCATGCTTTTAGAAATTCCACTATGTCGATAGGCATAGAAGAGCTCGAGTTAAGCCATTTTCTTAACCAAGTCTAGCATTCTTGCACAAATGGGAAGCTTATGAGTATGTGACTAGCATTTTCTTCATGTTTTTCACAAAGGGGACATCTGGATGGTCCTTGAAATCCTAGCTTCCTAAATCTATTTGTATTTAGTATTTTCTTTTGTAGGGCTTCCCATAAAAATATGTCTACCTTTGGAAGGCATGCTTTTCTCTAGCATAGGTTCAAGGGAATATCTAGAGAATCCATATTTTGTTCTTTGACAATAGATTGATAACCATTTTTAACTTTATATTTTCTATCATTTGATCCAGTCCATATTAATCTATCTTCCCTTATTTTGAGAGGGACACATCTTTCATTAAGAATATCTATTAGTTTTTCTCTTTCAAATTGATCTAACTGAATATTGTTCAATGTTTTCCATGATGAACCATCTTCTGAAGATATGTAATCCTTAACCCTGTCACCCCATAATCTCATTAATATATCTATGGTGATATGGGATATACCCAATTTATTCATAGGTGTATAACCTCCCCACAAGTCCCCCTAGAAAAGAGCCTCCTCACCCTTTCCTATATCCCAAGTAAGACTTTTATTGATAATGTCTTTATTATCTATAATAAAGTTCCAAATGTGGGAAGCTTTGACATTATTTTGGGATATCAATATATTTACTCGGTCTACATTGGGAATGTTCTTGTTTAGAAGGATTGATGCCCACTTGTTTTTTCATTTTTGGACTAATCTCCATATTATTTTTTCTCCAAGAGCTTTATTTTTCCATTACAAATTTTTAATTCCTAGACCCCCAAGAGATGTAGGTTTGCATATATTATCCCACTTAATTAGAGCTAACATTTTTCTTTCTAAAGAACCTTGATAATAAAAGTCACTTAGATGCTTATCTAATTTTGATTTGATATTTCCAAGAAGAGGTAGAACAGACATTTGATAAGTATGGATTTTCGAGAGGACAAATTTGATCATTGTTGTCCTACCAGCCTTAGTAATCCACTTTCCTTTCTAGATTTCCTTTTTATTTTGGATCTTGGTTATTATTTGTTTCCACAATTTTGAGGTATGTGCACCTTTTTCTATGGGAATTCCTAAATATTTACAAGGGAAGTTACCAATATTATATCCTAGAATGTTGTAAATTTTCCAAGCTTTAGATAGTGGGGAATTAATGAAGAAGAGTTCAGATTTGTTGGGATTTACTCTTTGTCCAGAATCCTTCATATATACTGCCAATATATCTTTAAAGGCCTTGCCCTTTTGTTTACTACTAGCACCTGGGAAAATGGTGTCATCACCAAATTGATGATGGGTTATATTAGGAATATTATTACTGACCTTAACTCCTAAGATATTTCCTTCTAAATGTGCCTTAGTTATAGATCTACCTAGTACCTCTACCATGATAACATAGAGAAAGGTGGATAAGGGATCTCCTTGTCTAATGCCTCAAAATACGTCAAAGAAACCTTTAGGTGTTCAATTTATAAGGAGGGAAATTCTAGGTGTAGATATATAATTAAAAATAAGATTTGTCCACTGTTTGGAGAAACCAAATGGTTCCATACAATTTCATAAGAACCTCCAATCTACTTTATCATATGCTTTTTGGATGTCTACTTTAATTAGTATATAGGTTTCTTTATTATATTGAGTCGAGTGTAAGATTTCTTGAGCAATAATGATTCTATCCAAAATTGATCTTTTTGGGATAAAACCTATCTGCTCTTCTGAAATGATGATTGGTAGGAAGGTTTTCAGTCTATTAGCTAATGACTTAGAAAGGATTTTATATATTGTATTACATAGTGATATAGGGCATAAATCCCATGGATCTTCACAATCATTTTTCTTAGGAATGAGTGAAAAAAAGGTATTATTGATTTCAGACAATAATTCAGACCAGAGTTCCTAGTTGCTTCCACAACTTTCCAAATATATTTCCCTAAAAAGTTCCAACATCTTTGAAAGAAACCTACTTGAAAGCCATTGGGACTAGGTGAATTATCAGGTCGAATTGAAAAAGAGAATCTTTAACTTCCTCCATAGTTAGTTTCATATTAATCCATTTATTATCAGATTCTGAAATAATTATTGGAATAGATGTTAAAAGATCTTTTCGGGAGTTTAGATATGAAAATTCATAGTTGTTCAAGAGATTAATATAAAAATTGACAAATTCTATTTCTATTATATTTGGATTGTCTATAGAGTCTCCATTTGATTTTTTTATCTTGATTATCTGATTTATGTTCCTTCTATTCTTAACACTACTGTGAAATTATTTTTTATTATTGTCACCTTCTCTTATCCATGTTTCTGGAGATTTTTGTTTCTAGTAAATTTCTTCTTTTAAAAGTATTACTACATGTTTAGCCATTAAATATTTTTCTTTATTATAGATTAATGTATTCATCCCTTTCTCTATAACTTCTCTATTTAAGGCTTCTATTTCATTCTCAATTTTGATTTTGTTCTCAAAAATGTTATTGAATTTATCTTTATTCCAATCCATAATCTTGTATTTGATAGTCTTTAACTTATTAACTAGGCATAACATTTTAGAACTAGAAACTTTAATATGTTTCCACCATTGTTCCAAAAGTTACATAAAATTGTCATCTCGAAACCACATAAATTCAAATTTGAAGGGGCTTCTAAGAGGCTTAGTTGTTTTTGTAATGTCCAATCTATCAGGGAATTGGTCTGATCCAGCATTGGTTAAGATTTCGGAAGAGGTATTAAAATAAAAATTACCTATGTCTCCACTAAGAAGGAAGCGATCCAATATTTTAGCTATATGACTGAGTCCTGCCCTACGATTATTCTAAGTGAATAAGCCATTAGTTTTTGTGATATCTATAAGATGATTATTGAGGAACCATCGACTAAAGTCTTTTTGAGACTGTGATGTATACCGAGAGCCTCCAAATTTTTCTTTACTATCTAAAATAGCATTAAAATCACCCACTAAGACATATATATCATTTTGATTATTGATTAAATAGTCTTCCAGGACCTTCCATAATTCTTTCTTGTCATTATTATGGATGGGACCATAAATATTAAAAAAGTTGAATTTGAGTGGGATTCTAATACTTTTGATTGATCCTAGTACCCAATTCCTTTGGTTAGCAATTATATCAAATACAACTTTCCTGGGATCCCATATAACCGCAAGACCACCAGATGATCCTTCAAAATGAATCATCTTTGTTTTCCAAATACCTAATTTTTGGCTAATATTTTTTCTTTCTTCCTTATTTAATTTAATTTCTTGTATTAAAATTATCTCAAATTCAAATAATTTAAGGTTTCTTTTTAATAATCTTAGTTTTTTAGGGGAATTATCTTTGTTGATAATCTCCACTACTAAAGTTTCTATCTTATTCTTTAGTATTCTAACATCTAATTTTTGGTTAGTAAAAATTATTCTATTGCATTCTTTCCATAACTCCCAGATCAATATAGATGGGGAGATAGTCCATATATACTTATATAATATGGGCCATGCTTTTAGAAATTCCACTATGTCAATAGGCATAGAAGAGCTCGAGTTAAGTCATTTTCTTAACCAATTCTAGCATTCTTGCGTGAATGGGAAGCTTATGAGTATGTGATTAGCATTTTCTTCATGTTTTTCACATAGGGGACATCTGGATGGTCCTTCAAATCCTAGCTTCCTCAATCTATTTGTATTTAGTATTTTCTTTTGTAGGGCTTCCCATAAAAATATGTCTACCTTTGGAAGGCATGCTTTTCTCTAGCATAGGTTTAGGGGAATATCTAGAGAATCCATATTTTGTTCTTTGACAATAGATTGATAACCATTTTTAGCTTTATATTTTCTATCATTTCATCAAATCCATATTAATCTATCTTCCCTATTTTTGTGAGAGACGCCTCTTTCATTAACAATATCTATTTTTTTTTGTCTTTCAAATTGATCTACCTGAATATTGTTCAATGCTTTCCATGATGAACCATCTTTCGAAGATATGTAATCCTTAACCCTGTCACCCCATAATCTCATTAATATATCTATGGTGATATGGGATATACCCAATTTATTCATAGGTGTATATCCTCCCCACAAGTCCTCCTAGAAAAGGGTCTCCTCACCCTTTCCTATATCCCAAGTAAGACTTTTATTGATAATGTCTTTATTATCTATAATAAAGTTCCAAATGCGGGAACCTTTCACATTATTTCAGGATCTAAATATATTTACTTGGTCTGCATTGGGAATGTTCTTGTTTAGAAGGATTGAGGCCCACTTGTTTTTTGGTTTTTGGACTAATCTCCATATTATTTTTCCTCTAAGAGCTTTATTTTTCCATTACAAATTTGTAATTCCTAGACCCCCAAGAGATGTAGGTTTCCATATATTATCCCACTTAATTAGAGCTAACATTTTTCTTTCTAAAGAACCTTGATAATAAAAGTCCCTTAGATGCTTATCTAATTTTGATTTAATATTTCTAGGAAGAGGTAGAAGAGACATTTGATAAGTAGGGATTGCTGGGAGGAAAAATTTGATCATAGTTGTCCTACCAACCTTCGTAATCCACTTTCCTTTCTAAATTTCCTTTTTATTTTGTATCTTGGTTATTATTTGTTTCCACAATTTTGAGGTACGTGCACCTTTTTCTATGGGAATTAATCAAAAAATTTACAAGGGAAGTTACCAATATTATACCCTAGAATGTTGCAAATTTTCCAAGCTTTAGATAGTGGGAATTAATGAAGAAGAGTTTAGATTTGTTGGGATTTATTCTTTGTCCAGCATCCTTCATATATATTGCCAATATATCTTTGAAGGCCCTGGCCTCTTGTTTACTACTAGCACCCGGGAAAATGGTGTCATCACCAAATTGATGATGGGTTATAATTAGGAATATTATTGGTGACCTTAACTCCTAAGATCTTTCCTTCCAAATGTGCCTTAGTTATAGATCTACCTAGTGCATCTACCATGATAACATAGAGAAAGGGGGATAAGGGATCTCCTTGTCTAATGCCTCAAGATACGTCAAAGAAACCTTCAGGTATTCCATTTATAAGGAGGGAAATTCTAGGTGTAGCTATATAATTAAAAATAATATTTGTCCACTGTTTGGAGAAACCAAATGGTTCCATACAATTGCATAAGAACCTCCAATCTACTTTTTCATACACTTTTTGGATGTCTACTTTAATTAGTATACAGGTTTCTTGATTATATTGAGTCCAGTGTAAGATTTCTTGAGCAATAATGATCCCATCCAAAATTGATCTTTTGGGGATAAAACCTATCTACTCTTTTGAAATGATGATTGGTAGGAAGGTTTTCAGTCTATTAGCTAATCACTTACAAAGGATTTTATAGATTGTATTACATAGTGATATAGGGCATAAATCCCATGGCGCTTCACAATCATTTTTATTAGGAATGTGTGAAAAAAAGGTATTATTGATTTCAGACAATAATTCAAACTAGAGTTTCTAGTTGCTTCCACATCTTTCCAAATATATTTCCCTAAAAAGTTCCAACATCTTTGAAAGAAACCTACTTGAAAGCCATCGGGACTAGGTGAATTATTAGGATGGAATTGAAAAAGAGCATCTCTAACTTCCTCCATAGTTAGTTTCATATTAATCCATTTATTATCAGATTCTGAAATAATTATTGGAATAGATGTTAAAAGATCTTTTCGGGAGTTTAGATCTGAAAATTCATAGTTGTTCAAGACATTAATATAAAAATTCACAAATTCTATTTCTATTATATTTGGATTGTCTATAGAGTCTCCATTTTATTTTTTGATCTTGGTTATCTGATTTATGTTCCTTCTATTCTTAACACTACTGTGAAATTTTTTTCTACTATTATTGATGCAGGAGCATCCTGGGTGTAAGAGCAATCTTGCATCACCCAAAAATATTTCTATTTTTATATTCAATAAGGGCTATTTTGTGCAGAGCTGCTATTTATGGAAAGTTACTATTTTTGGTAATTTTCGCATGTGCTCAGAATGATCTTATTTCTTTCTTGGGGGTTCATTTTGGTCATATAAGTCTACCAGTAAAGTTTCATTGCCAGATCAAGTGTATATTGGAAGATATTGAAGATTTTCGGTATTGGCAGCAGGGTACAGAAACTTTGAACTCAGTTTTGAAGGCTTTAGAGGCCCCGGATGAGGTCAAAAATTTGGGTGATAGGCACTTGCGTCGGTCAAGCCTGTAGAGCACTTCGTGGCATTTCCGAAATGGGGTTATAATAGCCGAGCGGGTCAACTGCTGATGACTTATGGTCTTCGAAAGTTGGGCCACCTGAAATGGCAGAAAATAATTTTCTTCAAAATTTCTGTTCAAGTTTCAAAGGTTATCTTGAGCCGACTATGATGTAACAAAATGTAAAATAACATAATTCTAAGTTTGGTCGGCCTTATGGCTAAAAAATTTTGGAACCTTCCCAGGCGGTGGAAAATTGCCTATATAAGGAAGGCTGTATTATTGTCTTAGGCAGTTCAGAATAGTTCTGGGTAGTAGATCTGGGTAATAGTTTGAGGCTTTGTCCTACAGAATATTGTAAGGGAATGCCCATGTGGTTTTGCATATTGTAATTCTGAAAGTTTGTAATTCGACATTTGTGGAGACAATAAGAAGCCAATTTTCTGTTCTTGCATATTGTTGTTGTTTCTCTATATCTATTATGTGTTTGTGGTATTAAGGGGATCACCCTTCATCAAGTGGTATCAGAGAAGGATTTCTTGAGTGTGTAAATAGATCACCGACTGTGAGGCAGTTTGCACCAGGACCGTGGCTAGGGTTTCAGTGCGCATCACGAAAATACCTCCACGAAGGGAACGTGGCAGAAGAGCTGGTGTTGTAACACCTGAGGTTAGAGAGCTGCAGAGACAAGTGCGAGCATTGCAAGAAGAGATTCGTAGAGGAATGAATCTTAATGTCAGAGATGAAAGCGAGGATGAAGCCGAAGAAGAATATCAAGAAGGAGAAGCTGAAATTGTGAACCAGGAGGAAGAAAGACTTTTTTGGGCGATTTCCAAGATTGGGAAAAGACCTAAGATTGAGGTTCCTACATTTTCTGGAAATCTTAACCCAGAGGAATTGATCGACTGGATCAATGAATGTGAGGAATATTTTGAGTATGAAGATGTTGAGGATCCTGATAGGGTCAAATTTGCAAAGGCCAGACTGAAAGGTCATGCGAAAATCTGGTGGCAAGAAATTCAATTGGAGCGAAATAGAAGAGGGAAAGATAAAATCACAAGATGGGATCGGATGGTGGATAAATTGAAGCGATAGTTCATTCCTATTGATTATGAGCTTGACCTACTAAAGAAAATACAAAGTTTGAAGCAAGCAGGAAGATCTGTTCAGGAGTATACAGAGGAGTTCTATCGACTTCTCATCAGAACAGGCCATGCAGAAGCTGATAAAGAGAAAGTTGCCCGATACCTTAATGGGTTAAGGCCAAGCATTCAGGAGGAGCTGAATCTGGTTTGAATGAGCAGTATTGAAGAGGCATACCAGTTTGCTCTAAAAGTAGAGGAAAAGCTGAACAAGAAGTTTGAGAGCAGACAAAACGGAAGAGGTCGCGGTGGACGATCTGGTGGACGGTCATATGGTGGCCGAAATGAAGATCCGAAAAAGAAGGATGAGGCTAGTAGCAGTCAGAATCAGCGAGGAAATAATTCCAATCACTTCCAGGATCAGAATAATAGAGATCAGAGAGGAAGAGGAAGAGGACAAGGATCTGGAAGAGGTGGCTTCCGTGGAACATGTTTTCACTGTGGAGGAGAAGGTCATAGGGCATTTGAATGTCCTCAGCGCCAAGGCAGAACGGACAGGAGAAATGAAGGCCAGGCCAGAGTTGCATATGTAGATGAAGATGCCAGATCATCAAATTCTGAAGATGCTGAAAGAGGAGAAACATTGATTAACAAAAGAGTCCTGTTGAGTGGTGAGAATGAACCTGAGCAAAGGAGGAGCCTGTTTCGCACCAGGTGCAAGTGTGAAGGTAAATGTTGTGATATGATTATTGATAGTGGAAGCACTGACAATTTGGTGTCAGAAGAGATGGTGACAAAGTTGAAGCTCAAGAGACAGAAACACCCACATCCATATCAGATTGCCTGGGTACAGGATGACCACAAGGTCATGGTCAATGAATAATGCCTGGTGAAGTTCAAGATTGGCAGATACCAAGATGAGGTATTGTGTGATATCATATCTATGGATGCATGTCATATGTTGTTGGGTAGACCATGGCAGTTTGACAGATGTGCTGTACATGATGGTCGTGCGAATACCTATTCCCTGACAAAGGATGGAGTGCGACATAAGCTAAAACCATTGAAGGAGACTGAAGAAAAGGTATGTGGTAATGCAAGGATAACTTTTGTTGATGGAAGAAATTTCCTAGATGGTATGAGGCATGAGCATATATGTTTTGCTTTAATTCCAAAAGCTGCTAAAGAGGAAGTAGAAGATGTTCCTGTAGAAGTTGTAGATTTGTTGAATGAGTTTCAGGATATTGTATCCGATAACGTGCCTGATGGATTACCACCAGTCAGGAAGATCAGTCATCAGATGGACTTGATCCCAGGAGCGAGTTTGCCGAATAAGGCAGCACACAGAATGACACCTGCAGAAAGTGAGGAGTTGAACAGACAAGAACATGAGTTGTTACAGAAAGGATTGATACGAGAGAGTCTGAGTCCCTGTGCTGTACCAGTGGTATTAGCACCAAAGAAGAATGGAGAATGCAGGATGTGTATAGATTCTAGGGCAATAAACAAGATTACAATTAAGTACAGGTTTCCATTGCCATGAATGGATGATATTATGGATTGTTTGAGTGGAGCTGTGTATTTCTCAAAGATAGATCTGAAGAGTGGATATCACCAGATTCAGATCAAAGAAGGAGATGAATGGAAGACTGCCTTCAAGACAAAGGAAGGACTATATGAGTGGTTAGTCATGCCTTTTGGGCTAACCAATGCACCGAGCACTTTCATGCGGCTCATGAACGAGGTTCTGAAAGAATTTCTGGGTAAGTTTGTCATTGTTTACCTAGATGATATTTTGATCTTTAGTAAGACATTGGAAGAGCATATGATGCATATTCGTATGGTATTTGAGAAGTTGAGAGAAGAGAAATTGTTGATTAATTTGAAGAAGTGCAGTTTTGTGAAGAAAGAGTTAGTGTATTTGGGATTTGTAGTTTCAGCAGAAGGTCTAAAAATGGACCTAGAGAAGGTACAGGCTATCCTTGAATGGCCTACTCCAAGGAGTGCTACTGAGGTAAGATATTTTCATGGTCTAGCTAGCTTTTATAGAAAGTTTATCAGAAATTTTAGCAGTATTTGTGGACCCTTGACTGAAACAATGAGAGGGGATAGAAAAGAGTTTAAGTGGACTAAAGGAGCAGAAAAGAGTTTTCAATTATTGAAACAAAAAGTTACAGAACAACCTGTTTTAGCACTTCCAGATTTCAATAAGGTGTTTCAAGTAGATTGTGATGCTAGTGGTACTGCAATAGGAGCTGTTATGAGCCAAGAAGGTAAACCTGTTGCTTATTTCAGTGAGAAGTTAAATGATGCCAAGAGGAAATATTCTGTTTATGATCAAGAATTTTATGCTATAGTTCAGGCATTAAAGAAGTGGAGACATTATCTACTTCCTAAGGAGTTTGTTTTGTATACTGATCATCAAGCTTTGCAATATTTGAATAGTCAAGGAAAATTGAATCAAAGGCATTTGAAATGGGTTGAGTTTTTGCAGAGTTATACATTTGTTTTGAAACACAGGAGTGGAAAGTCTAATAGGGTTGCAGATGCTCTTAGAAGAAGACAACTATTGCTGACAGAAATGCAGATTGAAGTGGTCGGGTTCAAGGAACTCAAGAATTTGTATCCAGAGGATCCTAATTTTGGTGAAGCTTGGAAAGCTTGTACAGAACCTGTTACTCTAGACAGGATGAAATGGTTGGATTTTATCATCCAAGATGATATGCTATTCAGAGGGAGTCAGTTGTGCATTCCACGAAGTTCTATGAGGGAGAATCTCATCAAGGAGAAGCATAGTGGAGGATTGGCTGGACATTTTGGTCGTGATAAAACCCTTGCTTTAGTTGGTGAGAATTATTATTGGCCACAATTGTAGCAAGATGTGAAGAAGTTTGTACAAAGTTGCAGAGTATGTCAGATGGTGAAAGGAGTGAAGCAGAATACAGGGTTGTATCAGCCATTACCTATACCAGAGAAGCCTTGGGAGGATATCAGTATGGACTTTGTTCTTGGTTTACCGAGGGCACAGCGGGGACATGATTCAATTTTTGTAGTAGTTGACCGATTTTCAAAGATGGCACATTTCATTCCCTGCAAGAAGACTAATGATGCTGTTCATGTAGCAGAATTATTTTTCAGAGAAGTAGTGAGACTTCATGGTTTGCCAAAGACCATAGTTTTAGATCGGGACACTAAGTTTGTTGGATATTTCTGGCGTACATTGTGGAAGAAGTTGAAGACAGATTTGAAGTTCAGTTCATCACATCATCCACAGACTGATGGACAGACAGAGGTGGTGAATAGAAGTTTGGGAAATTTGCTGAGATGTTTGGTTGGAGATAAGCCAACAGGATGGGATTTGATTTTACCACAGGCAGAATTTGCATACAATAATTCTGTCAACATGAGCACTGGTAAATCACCATTCTAGATTGTATATGGAAGTAGTCTAAGAAATGCATCTGAATTGAGGAAGATAGATAAAGGAGAAATAAGTAGTGCTGAAGCTGAGGATTTTGCAGAACACTTGAAGAACATCCATGGGGAGGTGAGGAAGCATATTACCAAGATGAACGCACAGTATAAGGCTAAGGCAGATGAGAAAAAGAGGTATAAGGAATTTCAGGTTGGTGATGAAGTCATGGTTCATTTGTGGAAGGAGCGGTTTCCAGTTGGTACATATAACAAGCTGAAAATGAAGAAGTTTGGACCATGTAGGATACTGAAGAAACATGATTCAGGAAATGCATACGAGGTAGAATTGCCTACTGAGCTAAATATTTCACCAGTGTTTAACATTTCAGATCTGACAGAGTATCATGAAGGAGGTGTTGAAGATGAGATCACAGCAGCACAATGGAGTATTCCAGCAACTAGTTCAGACACTAAGGAGATCGAGGATATACTGGACAGTCGTTTTGGCAGAAGCACAAGGAACAAGACATATGAAGAATATCTGGTTAAGTGGCAAGGATGACCTATTGAAGATTCATCATGGCTAACAAAGGTAGAGATTAACCGTCTTGGTTTTCCTCTGCACACTTGAGTCGTGACAGGGTCACTTCTCAAATTACCCTGGGTGTCTGATGCAGGAGCATCCTAGGTGTAAGAGCAATCTTGCATCACCCAAAAATATTTCTATTTTTGTATTCAATAAGGGCTATTTTGTGCAGAGCTGCTATTTATGGAAAGTTACTATTTTTGGTAATTTTTGCATGTGCTCAGAATGATCTTATTTCTTTCTTGGGGGTTCATTTTGGTCATATAAGTCTGCCAGTAAAGTTTCATTGCTAGATCAAGTGTATATTGGAAGATATTGAAGATTTTCGGTATTGGCAGCAGGGTACAGAAACTTTGAACTCAGTTTTCAAGGCTTTAGAGGCCCCGGATGAGGTTGAAAATTTATGTTCGGGTTTCAAAGGTTATATTGAGCCGACTATGATGTAACAAATTGTAAAATAACATAATTCTAAGTTTGGTCAGCCTTATTGGCTAAAAATTCTGGAACCTTCCCAGGCGGTGGAAAATTGCCTATATAAGGAAGGCTGTATTATTGTCTTAGGCAGTTCAGAATAGTTCTGGGTAGTAGATCTGGGTAATAGTTCGAGGCTTTGTCCTACAGAATATTGTAAGGGAATGCCCATGTGGCTTTGCATATTGTAATTCTGAAAGTTTGTAATTCCACATTTGTGGAGATAATAAGAAGCCAATTTTCTGTTCTTGCATATTGTTGTTGTTTCTCTATATCTGTTATGTGTTTGTGGTATTAAGGGGATCACCCTTCATCAATTATCGCCTTCTCTTAACCATGTTTGTCAAGATTTTGTTTCTAGTAAATTTCTTCTTTTAAAAGTATTACTACATGTTTAGCCATTAAATATTTTTCTTTATTATAGATTAATGTATTCATCCCTTTCTCTATAACTTCTCTATTTAAGGCTTCTATTTCATTCTCAATTTTGATTTTATTCTCAAAAATTTTATTGAATTTATCTTTATTCCAATCCATAATCTTGTGTTTGATAGTCTTTAACTTAGTAACTAGGCATAACATTTTAGAACTAGAAACTTTAATCTGTTTCCACCATTGTTCCAAAAGTTACATAAAATTATCATCTTGAAACCACATAAATTCAAATTTGAAGGGGCTTCTAAGAGGCTTAGTGGTTTTTGTAATGTCCAATCTATTAGGGAATTGGTCTGATCCAGCATTTGTTAAGATTTTGGAAGAGGTATTAAAATTGAAATTACCTATGTCTCCACTAAGAAGGAAGCGATCCAATATTTTAGCTATATGACTGAGTCATGCCCTGTGATTATTCTAAGTGAATAAGCCATTAGTTTTTTTGATATCTATAATATTATTATTGAGAAACCATCGACTAAAGTCTTTTTGAGACTGTGATGTATACTGAGAGCCTCCAAATTTTTCTTTACTATCTAAAATAGCATTAAAATCACCCACTAATACATATATATCATTTTGATTATTGATTAAATAGTCTTCCAAGACCTTCCATAATTCTTTCTTGTCATTATTATGGATGGGACCATAAATATTAAAAGGTTAAATTTGAGTGGGATTCTAATACTTTTCACTGATCCTAGTACCCAATTCCTTTGGTTAGCAATTATATCAAATACAACTTTCCTGGGATCCCATATAACCACAAGACCACCAAATGATCCTTCAAAATGAATCATCTCTGTTATCCAAATACCTAATTTTTGGCTAATATTTTTTCTTTCTTCCTTATTTAATTTAGTTTCTTGTATTAAAATTATCTCAGATTCAAATAATTTAAGGTTTCTTTTTAGTAATCTTTGTTTTTTAGGGGCATTAAGGCCCCTAACATTCCATGTAGTGATTTTTATTATGCTTTGGGAAGGAACTTCATGATCCCTAGATGCATAAGTTCAGTTAGTTTTGTTTGGTCATCAACATTACCATCCAGAGTTCTTAATTCATTAATGGATTTCCTACCACATTTTTTTTTGTCTATTTAATAATTGCAGGGCTAGAGAAACCTTCAATAGTGGAAGCTATCCCTAGTTGTATATCTAAATTAGTAATACCATTCATACAATCATTGATGTCTTTAGCCACTATCAGAGTCTCATCTTCGAGACCTTCACTCCTGGTATCTAGATCTATCTGCACTGTGATTTTAAAATTATCAGGTTCACAATCCTAAATTTTCTCACAGTTGAACCCATCGTCAAAATCAATAAGGCCTTTGCCATATTCTTCAAGTAATGAATTATAATTATATGTAAATAGTAGTTCATTACACAGTGTTTCAATTTCAATTGGTACATAAAAAATGGGTTCATTATTCAGATCTTTCTTGGATACTCTACTATCTACATCACTTCTCCTAGTTTCTTTATCCAAGTGCCACTGTGTTACTTCATCAGCTATCTCATTTTGAACTTCCCTAAGATCTTCCATCAGTCCTCCTACCAGAATCATCTTTTGTTGAATAATCTATACTCTATCCTCTTGATTAAGATTACAATTGTCCTTATCTATGTTAGTCTATTTATTAGTCAATTGAGTCATACCCTTAAGAGTGAAGGCGACATCCATACATATACAAGTCTCATTTATGATTGGGGGGCTGAAATAAAGGATTATCATCTAAGAGCTCTACTCTTTTCTCATTTCTCTCAAGCATATTGAAGGACTCTGAATGATCATGATCAATTGGAGCCATGACATCTATCTTCTTATCATTAATTTCAATTGCAAATCCACCTATGTTGTTAAGAAAAGTAAAATTTATATTTTGATTTTGAGAAGGAGGGGCTACATCCTTAATCACACTTTTATTATTATTCTGATTAGTTGAGGGATTAATTTTTTTACCCTTAATATTATGTTGTTCCATGTTTCCAATATCATGGGAGTTGGGAGTATCCTTATCTTCATCCATCTTAATGCTATAATCAATAATTGTAGGTTTAATGATAACTGAAGAAAATTTACAATAGATTTCAATAGGGGGAATAAGTTTATCATTTAAATTCATTCATACAATAATAATCTTTTAAGCGTAGTTATATTCAGATTCTATAGAGTCT